>JABSTT010004212.1:0-23535 GCA_013339685.2 Hyalomma asiaticum | reverse complement strand
TGACAAAGAGGAGCAAGAGGAGGTCAAACCACGGGCAGGTGGTACGTCGGAAAGTCAATAGAGAAGCATGGGCTCCCACGTTTTCGGTTGCCAGGCGTACTCGCACTCATGATTCAAAATGATGAGACCAGGGGTACAGACTTGCAAAGAACTAGAAAAAAAAAATAAACACTGCAACAAGTAACCTATGACCGAAAGGATAACGGCCAAAAAATGAAATTAGAAACATTCAGGGATGAAGACTGAACTGGAATAGGACAATTGTCATTTCACGAGTAGCATAAAATGAAAAACAGTCACGGGATAAAATGAACCCCTTATCAGCAAAGCCCATGAAGTTGCTCTTCCACGTTTGTAGTGAACTAACCCAAAATGGAAGTGCACAACACATGGGAAGAGTTCGCGGAGGCGCACAATATCAAACCCGCCGAAGAAGAAAGCCATGAAGTTGCTCTTCCCACGTCTGCAGTGAAACTACCCAAAATGGAAGTGCACAACACATGGGAAGAGTTCGCGGAGGCGCACAATATCAACCCGCCGAAGAGACTGAAACCAAGTACAAGTACGAGAAGGATTCTACTCGCACCTGGTCGTTGAACAATACCGCGTCACATTTCTCTTTCCACGCTCGGGATGTTTCATTTGCTGCCCGCCAAAGTGCTTCACGTCCGGGTTCGTGTCTGTGTCACAGGGACTTTTGGGACCAGGAAAGCGAACCACCAACTAAAATGGCGCCGCTATCTGCAATTTGCTGATCGAATTCCGTGCATAGCTTCCACAGAAGCTGCTTACTGTGTAATATAGAGAGCAAAACTTCTTGGACGAGTTGCTTAATGCTTACTGAAGTCATTGTATTTTTAGAAAAATGGACAGAGGGTTAGGCAAGTAACCATGGCAGCACGCGTAGTGTCTCGTGCTCTCTTATTTGTCTGTATGATTTTTTTCTCTCGCTGCAATATCTTCAAAACGCATGGCAGATTGAAGAAACGAAACGAAGTGAACACGTAGACGAGAAAAGAATTTGGGCGGACACACGCCAGGACTTGCCAAACGTTTGTGCAGGTTCCAGCGTGTGTTTCAACAGACGCAGCACCAGAGTCTTCTGCGGTATGATCCATGGAGACTGCGGAACTTGGAGGTCGTGTTTCTCGATAGGTAGGAGATTGCATCTTATAAACGAAAAAAATAAGTGAACACGGAAAATGTGGCTATAACCAAGGTGTTGACTAGCGGACGTGTGTTCGTCAGGGACTCAGGTCCTCCTGTCGAAGCTCGGGATCTAGCCGCACGTTTCGTTATTCACTTACTTTTTTCATCTTTACAAGCCTTCACGTTCCCCTGCACACTTATATTGTTGTTGTACTTTTACAAAAACATCTCTTGGTCCTCACTTGACATAACCCAACTATATGAAAGTTCGCAAATGCAGGTGTTCCCTCTTAATTTATATGTTCAGTGCAAGCTTCGAATAAATGTTTTAGTAGGTGTTGGAACGGTAGCCATGCTTGCATCGTTGACAAAGGTGGGAGTGTAGATATGGCTCCTGATAATTACGAAGACAGCTTCACAAAACTTTACAACATAGTCTTTCTAGCAGGCACGTGGCCAGGATTTTTTTCGTGGTGGGCCCAAAAAGCATCATCATCATCATCATCATCATTATTCACCCTTAAAGGCCCTTTTCAGGGTATTACAGAAAGAAAGGAGGGGGGGGGGGGGACAAAAGCCTCAAAACAGCATGGTCATTATTATACAATGCTTAAAAAAACTTGCCAGGAAATATAGAAGACGCTTATTAGACGAGAAGAGAAACAGAGTGCAATGCAGCCCAAAGAGGCGAGTTAATCAGAGATGGAAAGCAAGTTTTTGACACTACAGTAAAGCCAGTGTGTGGTGCACGAGAAAGAATACTTTCTAACCAAGTAATCTGGACGAAGAAGGCCATACAGAGTCAGTGACGGAAAGAGGAGCGACAAAAAGAAAAATAAAAGCAATGCAAAGGAAATCATGCGCCCCACTTACGGATGTGCAGGAAATAAAAAAAAAATACTTGTCGGACGATTTTTCTACTCAATTTCCTCACACTTTGTCTCAACTATACAGGCGTGCGAGAAGGACGTGAGCCACTCTATGACAGTAATTCTTAAAAGAAAAAAACAGACATATCGTGAAAACTATTTTATTGAACCACAAAAAACCAAAACACAGAGCTTCATGACACAAAAGATGCAGAACGCTAACCTTCGCTTTAGGAAGCAATATTAAAGAATGACATTGCGAGTGGTTTTACAATATAGTAAACGTCAATGCAAAAGAAAAAAAAGACCATGCAGCTTGGCCGAAAAGAGTGGTTCACCCTGCAATTTTCATGCGTCGCGCTTTCTCTATAAACCAATGATAATTTCGTCTACACTGACTTGAATCCGGTGAATTGACATAAGAGCCAGGCCATTAAGCCGCTCTTCAGCTGTTCGGTTCCTCAAATATTCTTACGGGGCGTGTAGGAGGGTTTATTCGAGGTAGCTGGGCGGCAAGCGATATGGCGGAACTGCACGTCGTTCTCCTCTTTTTCCCTGCTCTGTGTACCTCCTTGTGCTGCTGCTGCTCCACTACCATTCGACGCACCGTAAAAATAACAGCGAGGCATTCTTGCTCAGTCACCGTGTAGTTTACGCTCAGGTTTGCTTAGTGACCGACTTGCGTAGGCGATTACGTGTTCCTTTTCCTCGAAGCGTTGAACCAGGACGGCACCAAGACCAACACCACTCGCATCTGTGTGGACCTCTGTTGGCGCGGAAGGATTGAAATGCCGGAGGATCGGTTGCGACGTGAGCAGGAACTTCAGTTGTCGAAAGGAAGCAGAACACTCAGGCGTCCACTCGAAAGACATGTTCTTATGCAGGAGACTGGTCAAGGATAAGCTACGTCAGCAAATCGAGGAATGAACCGCCTGAAGTAGGAGCAGAGCCCTAGAAAGCTGCGGAGTTCCTTCACAGATTTTGGTGGTTCAAATGCTTCAACAGCTTTGTTTTTGCAGGATCAGGCCTAACGCCATCTTTGTCCACGAGATGTCCCAACACCAAGGCTTGACGCTCACCGAAATGGCATTTCCTTGAGTTCAGCACAAGACAAGCCTTCCGTATACAGCCGAGAACAATGCCGAGACGCATGTTGTGCTCGTTAATGTGCGCCCAAAGATGATGACATCGTCAAGATAGCACATGCATATCTCCGATTTTAAACCTCGTAGAATAGTGTCCATGAAACGTTCAAAGGTAGCAGGCGCATTGCACAAGCCGAACGGCATAACGTTGAATTCAAAAAGGCCATCGGGAGTTACGAAGGCTGTTTTCTCTTTGTCCTCTGTATGCATCGGGATTTGCCAATAGCCGGATCTAAGGTCTACGGAAGAAAAATAAGAAGCAGAATGAAGACAGTCTAAGGCGTCATCTATGCGCGGAAGGGGGTAGACATCTTTCTTGGTGACGCCGTTTAGCCGCCGGTAATCAACACAGAAGCGCCAGCTGCCGTCTTTCTTTTTGACAAGAATTACAGGTGCCGCCCAGGGACTGGCAGACTCCTGAATTACTCCCTTGTGCAGCATTTCTTGTACTTGCTCACCAATTATCTTGCGCTCACTCGGAGATACTCTGTACGGCTTCTGGCGTATAGGGTGCGCTGATCCTGTATTTTATGCGATGGCGTACTCGAGACAACGGAATCGGGAATGTCTGGTCCTTCTGTGCAAAGTCGAACACTTGCGAGTGCTGGGAGAGAACAGTCACTAATTCGTGTCGTTCACTCGTGCAAAGCGACTTGCTCACCATCTGGAGTAATTTGGAGTCTAACTCGCTCGTATGGAGGGGCTCGTCTGTAGCTTCAGATTCCAGTGCAGCCAGGAACGTTGGCGTTTCTTCTGTGAAGAGAGCAAGCTTCATCCCAGCAGGTACAAGTATGGGCTGGGCCGCGTAATTCATTGCCCATAATCCGGCGTGTCCTTCAACCACTGACACTAAACAATGCGGAACCAAAACGTTCTTCTTTACGCAAACCGAATGAAGAGGCTCTATCGCGGCATCAAATGTGGTATGTTCGGTACCAGAGCAAACTACCGGGACGCATGCTGCGCAGAGTGCAGGAATGACTGTATCTTCGCAAACACAAAAGACGCTCTCGCTCTCTTCACGTGGCGAGTTCTCATGAGTCCGGCCAAACCCTCACGCTGTATTGAGAGCTCCCCGCTACGACAATCAACTGCTGCACCACACTCCTGCAAGAAATCTATACCTAAAATAACGTCGTGGGTAGATCTAGGAACAACGGCAAATTCGGTTGTAAACAGTTTGCCACACAAGCACACGTCCGCGGTACAAACACCAACAGGGCATAACGGGTCACCACTAACACTGCGGAACGTGGGAATAGTTTTCCACGAAAACATCACTTTTTGTCCCAGTAACGCTTTAAAACTAAGGCTCATTACAGAAATTGTTGCCCCTGTATCCACAAGAGCCATAGTGGGCACACCATCTACAAGCACGTTAACTTTGTTTTTTGAGCATAAAAACTGGCGGAGGAATATCGGTTGTCAGCGAACGGTATCCAGCGACCTCTCCCCCATCGGCCGCACTAGCTAGTTTTCCGGGGGTGGTGATGAAAGGCGACGCCGCGGTGATGGAGACCGCGGAGCACGTGGGGCAGGTGGTGGTGTTATGCTTCTATCGGAGGCTGGTGATGGGTTCCGGAACCGACGGGTGGCTGGCGGCCGTGTTGGCCATGAAGCGGACGGGGTCGATAGTTGGCCTGGTACGACACGCGTACAGGCTCTTCTCGAAAGGCTCGGCGACGGTCGCAAAATCTGGCGATGTGCCCTGGGACACCGCAACTATAGCACACAGGGGAAGGCCGGATTTCGCGGTGATGCTCGAAGCCTTCATATCCGTCAACCAGCACGGGGTATCTGTCGCGGTTGTCGTAGCCTCTGTATCCTGTAGCCATCGGGTGTGGAGTACGGTACCGCTGCGTGGGATAGGGATCGCGGGCGCTGCTGCTCGTTGTTCAGGCGAAATCGGTTCGCGGGTTCAGACTGATTCGCATATCTATAATCGTCCACGCTCGCTGCATTGACAGATGGTTGCCGTGAAGCAGATGGCAAACCCGGATCGTTGTCTCGAGGGTCGTGGCCAACGCAGCGCCCGCTTTCGTGGCACCGGAGCAGCTCTTCACGTACTATTTGTCTTATCGTGGACGCCAGATCGGATGGTGATAGCGCACTTGTGTCGACGCTGGCCACTGTCGGTACATTAGCCAAACGGCCAAACTTCGGCGCGATACGACGCATCTTGAGCGCTTCAAATGTGCGGCAATGTTGAATTATGTCCGCTACAGACGTCAGGTTTTCTTTGGCTATCAAGAACTGGTAGACATCTTCAGCTATCCCTTTAAGAAGATGTCCCACCTTATCTTCTTCGCTCATTCCAGCATTGACAAGTCTGCACAGCTTAAGGACCTCTTCTATGTACATAGTGCAGGTCTCACCGGAGAGTTGGGCCCTTTGGGACAGGGTCTGTTCAGCTCGCTTCTTCCTCGTGACAGTGTCACCGAAGCACTTCTTCAACTCTTCCACAAATATATCCCAGCTCGTAAGTACGCCCTCGTGGTTGTCGTACCACATAAGAGCAGTGCCCGTGAGCGCAAAAACAACGTGTGACAGCTGAGCGTTGGAATCCCAACCATTATGTTTGCTCACCCGTCGGTACTGCTTCACCCACTCGTCTACGTCCTCACCGCAAGCGCCGGCAAAGCTTGGTGGCTCCTTGTACAGCTGAGAAGGGCCCGGGGCCGATGGCCTCGGAGATTCAGCTTCTCGGGGCATGCTTCCCGTTGGCGATGGTGCAAGTCCCGCAAGGCGACGGCTGCGACGAAGTGCAACGAGTAGGGATTCCGTTGTTGGGGGATCAGGTACCCGGCTCCTCCACCACTCTGTTACGGGGCGTGTAGGAGGGTTTATTCGAGGTAGCTGGGCGGCAAGCGATATGGCGGAACTGCCCGTCGTTCTCCTCTTTTTCCCTGCTCTGTGTACCTCCTTGTTGTTGCTGCTGCTGCTGCTGCTCCACTACCATTTGACGCACCGTATCAATATGTTTTTACTCTTTTCAGTGTCGAGAAGCTGCGTTCTGCAACAGGTGTACCCACTGGAATCGTCGCCAATATCTTGAGTGTGTGAACGTTCGGCAAGAGGGCTTTGTTGCATTCAGTTAAAGCACCGGTCGCAGAACGGGAAGTTTCTCCTCTTGCATGGCTTGCCATGCAGTTTTCCAGATTTCCCATTCACCTTTTAGCGTAACGATATGCGCTGCTGTCATATCTTTAAGGTAAAAATCTAAGGCCAGCTGAACAGATTCAAATTTGTCCTTGCAGGCGTGCTTTGGCAACACAAATTGCAAACTTTGCAGTGTTTTCCGATGGTTTCCGAAGCGCCGTTTGAGAAAGCTTTGAGGTCATCTATCTATGGAATGAACGTGGCCCTTCCGCAGGACTACAGGCGACCCTGGTTACCTTGTTTGTTTACCCTTTTTACTCCTTCCGCCACGCGGGCGCCTGCCCACACGACACAGGCGGCGGAAAAAGGGTGGTGGGGTTCGAAGAGGGGCCAGGGGGATTGAACGGGTTAATGGGTCGTCGAAGCCATTGCTTTCCCTAGAAAAGTCCCCTTTTCCAAGCTTTCCGTTAGCTTCCGCCGTCCACTCGTGGAAAAACTCTGCGTCTGCGGCAGAGCAAAGCCCTATGCGTGCGTGTTCCCACGCCGCGCATCTATCAGTTAAACAAAGCACCTGAATGCTTCCTAAGTTGCCGCCACTATACGCGACTGTATAAATACGCCCGCATTATACCGCCTGCTAGCTCTGCAGCAACAAAGACACCGCTCCTCTCGTTAAGGAGGACATTTCATCAGAGAATCCACCGGTGGAGTCAACGCTATCATTTTCTGTGTCCTGTCATTCTTTGCGCTGTTCCTTGAAGCAATCCAACTACCGAGCGCCCTGACCGTAGATGAAAATCTTCGTTTCGCGCAATATATAGCCATGGTCGCTTTTGCCCAGAAAACCCGACACAACCACCCAACCACCTTCCTAAACATGACTGATGCGACGAAGAAAAGTCGCACAAAATGCGGGCAGATAACGTCGTTTTCTCTGGTTTCAAAGCCGTATGGCAACATTTTGTTCGTCCTGGTAATTTCGTTTCCAACAAGCTTGTCATACATATATTAAAATGTCCCGCCTTGCGAAGTTTTCTGTCTTTTTCCACAATCACAAAGCAGTAACTGTTTCCGATAATTGGTTTCAGTTGGTATGCCCGTTTTGTCAGGCATATTTATACGATGGTCACTATCTTGGGAATGTCCGGCTATCGGGTTCCGATCTGTTGCAAGCAGTGGTCATTCCTGTGCTGTCGGAAGGTTTCTGTGAGGTTTTTGGTTTAGTCGATGTAGCTCGCATCGCAGTCAGCGCAAGTACATTTGTATGCAATGCCTTGGGCTCTTTCCCTCGGTGGATGGTCTTGGACAATATGTAGGGAACATGGGTTCGTAGGCTTGTGAGTCACTCGGATGCCCTCTTTTCTGAGAATACGGGCGATGGTTTCGCTAACGCCACGGACATATGGGAGAGTGGTGTTTCTGTTGTGGTGTAGATTCAGGAGCCGGACGCTGACTTTCTCAACAAGCGTTGCCGTGCTTTTGGAATTGAAGTGCTTTCGGAATAAAGGTTATTGGTAGCTGTTTTTCGTGAGTTCCTTTACTATCGTTTGTGCTTCGTTTGTTTAAATGCGCATGGCGCTACTTGTGCCTCTGTACCCCTGGATTAATGGCTGACTTGACAAATTTCGGGGGGGGCCCGGTCCCCCCTGGGCCCCCCCTTGCCTACGTGCCTGCTTTCTAGTTTGTTCAAGCTCCTGCGATGAATTCTGCATATATCTCGCACAACGCAGTAAGCGCAAAATTATGCCCATTGACTGAAAAAAAAAAGCGTAATACTGCCCTCTAAATCCACTCATTCTTTTCTGTACTTTCTTGCTGCTCACGCAAAAAAAAAATGAAAAGAAAAAAAATGTCAGGTTACCAGTTAAGAAGCGTGCACAATGGTGAAACTGCATAAGGTGCTCACCGTTTACAACTCTATCCACATCCTCTTTGTTAGACAAAAATTGCAGGTCGATAAGCGGTGGCCCGCCCGGATATGTGCTGTTGAGCTTGACAGTTCCGCGTGACTTTGGTTGCACCATGGCTATGGTGTTCATGAAGCCGGTATGGTTAAACATAGGCCTGTAATACTCTTCGTATGTCTGAAAAACAAATGAGCCAGTCTACGACGTCAGCCTTGTCCACGCGCAAATTGCATTCACATTCAGCATGCACATGTAACGAGCACACTAAACCAGAAGTATATATGCTTGGTGAAGTATACTGCCAGGAAATATTAAAGGGGAAATAGCGGACGAGAAATCACGAAATCATTCGTATTTTTTTTTCCTACATGAACGAGCACATGTGCAATGGACAAATGGGCAAAGAGGCATTTCTTTACGAATGCGTACTCGTTTCGCATCGGGATGACGACACATCGGCGTACGACTCTTGCAGCCTGTGTCACTGTGCTCGTTACGAATCCCAGCGATATCCACTCCAGATTGTGCTCGACAGACTGGACTCGAGACCATTTTCAGCAGCCAAGATTCTGGGGCCATGGCCATCTGCTTCTGTGGCACAGAAGGCTACGAAGGCGTACCTGAAGGCAACAGGTCTCGGCGACCGCCTGTCACGCTTCTCTGACAAGCGTGTACGACAGACAGACAGACAGACAGACAGACAGACAGACAGACAGACAGATAGATAGATAGATAGATAGATAGATAGATAGATAGATAGATAGATAGATAGATAGATAGATAGATAGATAGATAGATAGATAGACTGTGTTATATGCCAGCTTTTCTGAACTTGAGTGCTACGATCTGAGCACTGAAGCATCACCGTTTGGCTTTTGACCGCCGGCCTACTCGGGTAGGCAGCGTTGTAGGCAATGGCGTCGAAAACACAGGGTGGCCCTCGTGGAAATCTGCTAATTAAAAAAAATCATCTTCAGAAAAACTGAACGACTTGCAACCGCCTGGCTTGGCATATAATATCACCGTACCGAGGAAAACATATACTGAAAATTTCATTGAGATCAGTGGACAATGAAAAATCGGCGGAGTTCCCCTTTAATATCCATGACCTCTTGCTGGTTTATTATAGTTGCGTGTTAAAAAAAAAGCTTTGGCGTACCTGATTTGAAACGTACGGTGACTGTGCGATCGAAGGGCTCGGAAAGAGGTCCGTAAGCTCCAGCTCTATGTCGGGGTGATCAGTTTCCATTTCCTCTTTAAGCGAAACATTACTGCTTGAAGTGAAGAGTAGTGCTTCCAGAGAGCCCGGTATGGTGAGAAGCCCTGTATGGCAATGAAAAAATGTACTCGCCTAATGAACAGAAAGAAAAGGGCCTCAAGCAGCATGTTGATGAAAGAGGCTACGCGTCTTATATGCAAAAGGAACATATTCAGACTAACATAAGCATGTGTGGTGTGTAGAGTCCCTGGGAGTTTCTTATTAAATGTTTCACATAGCATTAAATCACATAAAATCTCGCAAACATTCTTGAGTCTAACTCATTTCAGGATGACACGTGGCACCGTTCAGCAGGGCCTACTTGTGTTTTTCACGCGTGCACCCAGCGACATCCTTATGACCGCTCCACTTTAGCAGAAAGTACACGTTCTTAGGTTTTTTCTTTAACATTCGATTTGGTATATAGCGATATCGCAGTCGTCACGGCCTGCATCGAACGGAGTGCCGACGAAGAGATATCAGTTTCGCGAAGGGCTATCAAAATATAAACCATTAGCACCGGCTGCCAAAGAGCGTGTAGTGGGAAAGAGAGAAAGGTGAAAAATGTTTGTGCACAGTTCGAAAACAGACAGGCCCTATATTTAAGGAGGGATGCTTCTTGAACGTAGTGCTGCTGTCGATCGCAGGTGACGTGGCGGAAGTGTCGCGAAGACGCTGTTGGCCACGCGCTCGCGTAGTCCGTAAACTTTTGCGGTTGACTGTACATTCCACAGAATGGCTTGGACAGAATGGCACGGAAAGCTGAGCGAATTGCCAAGAGTTCATTACATAAAGAAAGGGCGTGCAGAACACGGACATAAGAGGAGTGAATAACACGTGTTGTCCACTCATCTTTCCTTTTGTCCATGCTTTGTACCTGTTGTCCACCCCTTTTCCCTTGTGCCCGTGTTCTGCACGCGTTCGCCTTACTTAATGACATGGACGACGTTTCCAGGTGTCCTAAGACATGACGCTAGAAGCTGAACAATAACCAGCCTAAGTACAGGAGTGCACAACCATGTAATCATGTGCCGACCCTCTTGTTGCCCGAATTAAACCATGTATGCTCACTGACAAGCTTTGCTTGTGTATTTATTAGCAGTGACGTAGTATGACAAGCAAGTGCGCGCGTTTTAGAAAACACGAAGGGCTTCAAAGAAACGTTATATATATATATATATTGCTACGGTATCAGACGGGCAGTCAAGGTATGAGCCAGGCAAGGGTGGAAGACGACGAGGACGATATCTTGTCTAGCGGTTGGACGCCATCTTGCCTCGGCTGTACCAGCTACCTAGCGCTCCGCGCTCTCCTGTAAATAAACCTTCGCTCGACCTTTCAACCGTAACAGTTTTGTGGTGGAGGTGCTGGGTACGCTGACCACGAAGACGGAGCTGCTACCGGGAATCCTACGACGAAGCCGACGCCTCGCTCAACTGCCGCCGCTGGAGATGTCTCAAAACGACAACGACCCGTCACCCCTGTCCTCTCCGGCGCGGTCTACTGGCATCTGGAGGCACACGATGGAGCCACGCTCTTTTTCGGGTAAATCTGGTGAGGACGTAGAACAGTGGCTCACACATTACAAGCGTGTGAGCAAGTACAATGGATGGAACCTGTCCGCTCAGTTGGAGAACGTCGTTCTTTTTCTCACGGATACCGCACTTCTGTGGTTCGAGAACCATGAGGATACACTAACGACGTGGGACCGCTTTGTTGCCGACATCACAGAATGCTTCGGAGATTCCACCGCGAAGAGGAAACGGGCGGAGCAGACGTTGCTTCAACGCGCGCAAGTCCCAGGTGAGACCTGTACGACCTATATAGAGGCGGTCTTGAAGCTGTGTAGGACGGTGAACCCCCTTATGTCTGAAGAAGATAAAGTTGGGCACCTTCTCAAAGGGATTGCTGAAGACGTCTATAGCTACCTCATTGGAAAAGAGAGTCTTAGCTCAGTCGAGGACCTGATCAGGCAGTGCCGAACGTTTGAAACTTTGAAGCTGCGCCGTATCACGCCAAAGTTCGGAAGGTTACCTAACGTTACCACTGTTGCAAGCGTTGACGACAGCTCCGGCTATCAATTCGACCTTGCGACCACTATACGGCAGATAGTCCGCGAAGAACTCGAGCGACACACTAAAGGAGCAGCGGGTGTCGAACAGCTTGGTCGTCCCAACCAATCCCATGAACCTGCGTCCGCTGTATCCGCGCTGTCTGTCATGCCAGAAGCTCTAAGCTATCCTACCGATCAGCGGCCGCAGCATCGATCTAATTTTCCCGACGAAGTGACGCACGACGAGCGCTCTTACGGACCCGTCACCACGCGCCGGCAATGTGAAAGTCGTGCTCACTACTATACGCAACAACCCACGTTTGACCGCGAGGCCTACAACCCAAGTCGCACATCGCCGGTTTGTTATAGATGTGGTGCCACGGGTCACATCTCCCGATTTTGTCGCAGACGCCGACAGTCAAGATACGGTGCACCACCAGATTGGGCTAATTTCGATCGCGACGTCTATGACAACCACTGGCAAACTGACTTTGGCGCTGCCCGAACCACAGGCTCAGCACACAGAAATGCTTTCGGACAACATAACAGGAGTGCCTCACCAGCTTCAGATCGCAGCCTGACGCCACCAACCAATCGACAACGCCGTTCGCCATCACCACGGCGACGCCTTACGTCCCCACCGCCGTCGGGAAACTAGCCGACGCGGCCAATGGAGGTGAGGTCGCCGGACAGCCTGGATCTCTGCGAAATATTCCTCTGGTGATGGTGAAAAACAAAGTGCATGTCTTCGTCGATAGTATACCTACAAGTGCTTTAGTAGATACTGGTGCTACCGTGTCCGTCATGAGTGCCACGTTCAAAGAGAGATTGGGACGGAAAGTTATGTTCCCGTGGAATGACAGTGTGACCTTTCGTGGTGTCAGTGGAGAGTGCCTTATTCCTCTCGGCATTTGTGTTGCAAGTGTTTTGTTCTGCGGGGAAGACTTTAAAACAGAATTTTTGGTATTACCGCGTTGCACTCATGATGTCATTCTGGGTATTGATTTTCTTAAGGATTGTGGCGCTTCTGTCAATTGCGGTACGGGTGAAATAAGTCTGGATAGTGCACTCCTTGCCGCCCTTGCAGACACACCTCCGAAAGACAAAAAGTGCTTCGTTGTTTCCGATGATCTGTTGATACCGCCTTGTTCATTCTCGCGTGTCTGTGTCAAAGCCACTACTACCGACCGTTGTTCATTTGATGCAGAAGTTTTACCGCTTGCTCCTAGTTGCGCTAAGAAGGATGTACTCATACCGCGTTCTGTCGCGAGTGTAGTGAATGGTGCCGCGAATCTGTGGGCTTTCAATTGTTCATCGGCCCCTGTTGTTCTACCGCGCGGTATGAAACTCGCCACATTTGAGGAAATGACCTACAGCGCTATTATGGCTTTCAGCGACGAAGCGCAGTGTCGAACCTACTACGCCAACTCAGCTATTTCTGAAGAGCACGTCCTAAGAATGATAAATAAGTCTCTTCCCTCAGATGAGCGCCGAGCTCTTGCGCGAGTTCTTCTGGCGCATGTGCCTGTGTTCGATTTCGCACAAGGCGACAAGCAGGCTTCACTTCCTCGTTCTCGTGCTCATCACCGAATAGACACCGGCTCGGCACACCCCATTCGCCAAAAGCCTTACCGCGTGTCTTCAGCAGAGAGAACAGTTATCGCTGAACAGGTCAAGGACATGCTGCATAAAGGCGTCATTCAGGAGTCCTCAAGTCCCTGGGCAGCACCAGTGATCCTAGTGAAGAAAAAGGATGGATCATGGCGGTTTTGTGTCGATTACAGAAAACTAAACGCTGTCACCAAAAAGGATGTGTATCCGCTTCCTCGGATCGACGATGTTATCGACTGCCTCCATTCTGCCGCTTACTTCACCTCACTGGATTTGAGATCAGGTTATTGGCAGGTACCAATGCACCCAGACGACAAAGAGAAAACAGCCTTCGTGACACCTGATGGCCTCTATGAGTTCAACGTCATGCCCTTTGGTCTCTGTAATGCGCCGGCGACGTTCGAACGATTTATGGACACCATCCTCCGTGGAATGAAATGGGAAATTTGTCTTTTCTATCTGGATGATGTGATTTTTGGAAGCACTTTGGATGAGCATAACCGACGTCTTAGCCTCGTCCTTGATTGTGTCGAGAAGGCTGGTCTGGTACTGAACTCCAAGAAATGTCGCTTTGGAGAAACTGAAACATTGGTACTTGGACATCTAGTCGACAGAAATGGTGTGAGGCCTGATCCACGGAAGATTGAAGCAGTAAGTTCTTTCGAACCACCGAAGTCACTGCGGGAGCTGCGGAGTTTCTTGGGCTTATGCTCCTATTTTCGTCGCTTCGTACCAAGATTTGCCGATGTGGTGTACCCCCTGACATGCCTTCTCCATAAGGATGTTCCTTTCAACTGGACGTCAGCTTGCGACGAGGCGTTCCGCCAACTAAAGTTTCAACTGACATCGGGACCTATATTACGCCACTTCGATGCTTCCTCGCCTACAGAAGTGCACGTCGATGCCAGTGGAATTGGCGTCGGAGCTGTGCTAGTACAGCGTCATCACGGATCTGAGCACGTGGTGGCTTATGCCAGTCGATCTCTGAGTAAGGCGGAACGCAATTACACCGTCACGGAACAAGAATGCTTGGCAGCAGTTTTCGCGGTTCACAAATTTCGCTCTTACGTCTACGGGCGCCCGTTCACCATAGTTACGGACCACCACGCTCTATGCTGGTTGGTGAACCTCCGTGATCCGAGTGGTCGACTGGCACGTTGGGCTCTCCGACTTCAGGAGTACGACTTTGTCATCTCTTACAAGTCCGGTCGTCGTCACGCAGATGCTGACTGCCTTTCCCGCCTTCCTCTACCGACTACGGTGTGTGACGAAGACAACTTCGATGACTGTTTTGCTCCTATTTCGGCCACATTCCCGGACTCCACGAGATTCAGGGATGAACAAGCCAGTGATGTTAGCCTGGAGCCCCTTTTTACTGCTGCGCTGCGTCCTCAAGCCACCGGTCGATTTTGTGTACGAGATGGCCTCCTTTACAAGACGAATTATTCGGGTAAAGGCGCACGCTTTCTCCTGGTGGTTCCACAGAGTCTGCGACCAGACGTACTGAGTGCCATGCACGATGACGCAACCTCTGGCCATCTAGGCTTCATAAGAACACTGAACCGAACACAGGAGCGTTTTTACTGGCCCAAAATGCGAGACACTATCAAGCAGTACGTCAGCGGTTGCGAGAAATGCCAACGCCATAAGCGCCCTACGACTACTCCGCCGGGTCTTCTCCAGCCTCTGCCACCACCCTGTCTGCCGTTTGAACAAGTAGGCATTGATCTCTTGGGGCCATTTCCACGATCTTCTAACGACAATCGGTGGGTTATCGTATGTGTAGACCACCTGACCCGTTATGCAGAAACTGCGGCCATACCATCTTCAACAGCTACATGCGTTGCCACATTCTTGCTGCGGTTTGTTATCCTCAGGCACGGCTCCCCCCGTGTGATAATTAGTGATCGTGGTCGTCAGTTTGTTGCGGACGCTGTTGAGGAATTACTTCGTCTCTGCAGCTCGAAGTTCCGGCATTCAACACCTTACCACCCTCAAACCAACGGCCTTGTAGAGCGTACCAACAGGACTCTTACCAACATGCTGGCAATGTATGTTTCCTCCGACCACAAAGACTGGGATGACGTGCTGCCATTCATCACATATGCGTATAATACCGCAAAGCATGAGACGACGGATTACAGTCCTTTTTATCTGCTGTACGCACGTCTACCGCTAAGGAGTATTGATACAATACTGCCGTTTGGCTCCCACAGCGAGTACTCGGTTGCCAAGACGCTGTGCCTTGCAGAAGAAGCACGTCGAATCGCTCGACTTCGTACCGTGGCGTCACAACACCGATCTAAGGAGCGCTATGACAGCCGACACCAGCCTATCTTGTACAGCAAAGGGGACTTGGTATGGGTGTGGACCCCACAGCGTAAACGTGGATTATGCCAAAAGTTTTTGCCCCAGTATACTGGACCTTTCGTGGTTGTCGATCGGTTGAGCGACTTAACGTACAGTGGTCAACTCTCATATCTATAACGCCGGAGCGTCGTGCTCGGAACTGCACGAGCGACATCTACAGTTGGAAACGGGACACATCTGAGCATGCGCATCGCCACTGACGCGTTTGCCTTGCAGTTTCTGTCCTTGTTTATCGCCAAGGCCGCGATAACTACTTTGGCCGGTAGAAGCGCTGTCAGTCATATAGCGCCGGAAAAAAAAAAAAGTGCAATCACCCGCATCGGCGCGTTTTCTACTGCGTACCTATATTCTCGGTTTTCGGTATCATATTGTACCGGCAATGCGCCGCATAATGTATATTGCGCATCGCTCTGTGAATTTTTCATAGCGCATTGCGTTTATTGCCGCGTGCTGTCATTTTATTTCGTAAACCTACTATTAATTGTAATTCGCCAACGATGCATTGCCTGCCACTAAATGTAGTTTGGATTGCCCATTCATGCGACGATCAGTCGGTCCTTCGTCGGTTGTAGCCCTTAATGACCGATGACGGGGAGCATCACCAAGCCGACCTTCCTTATGGAATGCTTCGAGCACTCTATTCACATTTGGAAGTGCAAAATTCTATACAGGCCAAAAGACAGCTTCCGAGCAGCCTGACACACCCCCTCCCCAAAACAAACAAACAAACAAACACAGAAAACATATACATTTCATAAGTAGGCGTAAATCTGTTGTTGGGACAATGTGACCGCGAAGGCAGAATTAGAACGCAGCACAGCTTGCGTCGGGCGCTGCCAACAATGCGCTTCGCTTCTTTTCCTTTTTGTTTCTTTTGTTATTGCGCTAAACCGTTGACAGCGCTACTGACGGCCAAAGCGGTTGTTGCATCCGCGGTGATAACCAAGGGTCGAGAATGCAAGGCATGCGCGTCAGTGGCGCTGCGCATGCTCAGATGTGTCCCGTTTCCAACTGTAGATGTCGCTCGTGCAGTTCCGAGCACGACGCTCCGGCGTTATAGATATGAGAGTTGACCACTGTACGTGGTGGCCCGTTTAACGTCAGCTGGTCGTCGTTCCAGCCGAACGCAGTTTACACACGTCGCGCGTCTCAAGCGGTTCCACCCTGCTGTTTTCCAGTGATTTGGACTTGCCCCGCGGGCTTCGTCTGTGAGCCGGGGAGTGCTACGGTATCAGACGGGCAGTCAAGGTATGAGCCAGGCAAGGGTGGAAGACGACGAGGACGATATCTTGTCTAGCGGTTGGACGCCATCTTGCCTCGGCTGTACCAGCTACCTAGCGCTCCGCGCTCTCCGGTAAATAAACCTTCGCTCGACCTTTCAACCGTAACAATATATATATATATATATATATTTCATTCAGGACATTTTATTACTATTTTTAAATACATGCGATCATTAAAACATTAATACGTTTGAAACTAAAATGTACTACCACTGTTCGAGAGGTGGTGTTTTGTTTGCTCTTCGAACTATTTTGAACAGAACCGGGATTGATTGAGAGCTCGTCTTTGTTAGAGGCAACCTACTGAATCCAATTAGCAATGAAATCAAAGAAGATATAGGGGACATTAAGTGGCATTAACTGTAGTTTTAAGCGCAATGTAGCAATTATGATATAAAGCCAAAGGTTTAAAAGTAGGCAAAAAAGACACTTTCTTGTTGTTAGGGGCCAAATCTACGACGTTAGGTTAGCTCCTTCGATGTTCTACCAACGGATCCACGGCGGCGGTAGTTTCCGCGTCCAGCTTTTTTTTTTGTATTTGTATACGTATAATTCTGTGAGTGTTAGCCAGCCCCACACCTTGCAATGGCGACGAGCTTGGAACACCTTTTAGATGTGGAGCATCTCTTGCTCGCGGGATGTCACGCGTCCGGCGTCCGCCCTCACACTACGCATGCGCGACTCTCTTCTCCCTTCCCTCTCGCCAACAGCTGCTGCAATAAATAAAACGGGTAGAGCACGCGCGCGCGGCGTCAGTCCGCACTCGCACTACTCATGCGCGACTCTCCTCTCCCTTCCCTCTCTCCAACAGCTGCTGCAATAAATAAAGCGGGTGGAGAGCGCGCTTCGCTTCGCTTCAGTAGTATCTCCTCCTTCTCCGATGAAAGAAATTGTTGGTGTTGTGTGATGGAAGCAACAGTTCCGTCAGCGAGTGTGTTGGCGCAAGTACGCATCAGCATCAACCCACACTGTAAGGGTCGTCGGAATGAGACGGAGAATACGGTACGTTGAGGTGGTCGAGTAGGCGCCGGAAAAGACGCACAGCCACGTGGTGAACATGCGGGGGAGGAGGCGACCATTGTGGGGATGTATTGTACTGCTGGTTTGGCGCCCTCGCCCCCCGCCGCGGAGCGGTGGGCAGAAAGCGTACCTACTTTATTGTTCGCGGGTTGTCTTTTTGCGGCGTCTGACATTCGGCGTTTGTGATTGGCTGTGAGGGATTCAGGGGCGGAGCAACCGGTGTATATAAGGTGGCCCCTTTTCCCTGGCAGGGGAGACTGGAAGCAAGCGTGGAAGCGGAGGTTGGAAGGCTGAAAATAAGCGGAAGGTTGGAGGGTAGCCCGAAGGTAGGCAAGGACGGAGTGGATAGTGCTAGAAAGGACATCTAGCACGAGTCCGGGTGGTGGTTACGGTCGCAGGAGCAGTGCTATGCACTCGGCTCTGCCGAGTGGAAGCGATCGTTTCACCAAGGTCCTCCCAACCGGGGCTCAGGCGCGGATAGTACTAGAGGGGACATCTAGTACGAGTCCGGGCGGTGGTTGAGGTCGCAGGAGAGGTTCTATGCACTGGTCGGCTCTGCCGAATTGGAGCGACGGTCCCACCGCGAAGCCCTACCAACCGATGGCCCCACCTAGGACCTACCAACCGAAGCTACTGTCTGTCAATGTGTATGTACTGTCTGTCTAGTATATAAAGTCTCGTTGTATTTGTGTGAAAGGCGGGCCTTCAAGTCGACAACGCGACGGCGGATAGGTAGCAGGAAGGCTTCCGTCCAACCTTCTTCTTCGCAGCAAAGCTAGCTGGAGGAGCTCGGCTCCACAAGGAAGAGAAGCAGGAAGGAGAAGAAGGTGGGAACTGAGGACAAGTTCACCACAACCAGGTCGCCCTCTCTCTACAATCTCCCTTCCTGGGAAATTTCTTCACACTCTGACAACGGTCACGCGATGCGTGGTAACGAACCAAGTTAACAACGTAAGAGCACGCAAGGTTCACCGCAAAGGTAACACCGAAAACATTGCAAACCTGTAAACACCGCCATTAAATGCACCGTTGAAACTCCCAGCGATGCTCCGCATCACCCCATGGTCCCCTTCGGGGAGATGGTGTATTTTTTCTTTCTTTCTCTTTCTCTCTCTTTTTTTTTTTTGCCAGAAGGCGTCAGGTAGCTCGTGATCTTGTTACGAGCTGGCCGCTGACCAACAATTTCTCGTATGCTACCTAAAGGCACGAATCGATGAACAGATCTCAGAATACGATTTAGAACAGGGAATGCCGCAGGAGCCAACGTTTCGACAAGTGGACTTGTCTTCGTCAGGGCGCCCACAACTCCATTTGTCGAAACGTTGGCGCTAGCGGCATTCCCTGTTCTAGATTGTATTTTGCGACCTTTCATCGATTCAAGCATCCATCTTCCCCTGAGCTTCTCTTCTAAAGGCACCAAGTCAGCCGGAACGAGACATTCGCTGGGACATAAGAAATGGTGTTCTTAGGCCATTTCAATTCATTTTCATTTATGGAATGATTACTACACTAGGATTAAAAACAATTATGCAATTTACTATGTCTCCAATGCCTTTCTGTGCTTCATCGTGATATATCACACAGTGCCCGAAGAAGCACACGTGACTCTGCAGGCGTCATATAGGATGAACTTCAGAGTGTTCATCAGATTTGAAAGGTAGTAGAATCAAAATGTTTTTACCTGTCTGGTTGTAGAGGTACTGCATCATGCTCTGATTTATATTACTTAATCCAATCACATCCATGTTCGTAGTTATCACAAGACCCAGAAAAATGACGTGATCCATGAGTCCTTCACCCACTGGGAGCTCAGCCACAGGCGTGATCTAGAAGAGATGTTTACGTGAATTGAACATTTTACATATATTGTTAGGGTGAAGTGACTGCCAGTGGGGCAGGTGCTCTAGGACAGGGTTAGTTGAAGACGAAGATGCGGATAGTCGAGAATGGCGGATTCAGGAGCAATGGCTGTCAGATAAAGAGACGTTTCTCGTGTATTTTACTAGAGTGTGAGTTGTGTTCGTTTCAGTATATTATTTCAAGCTGCGTTACAAAGGATATCTACGAACAGCTTTGCTGAATCGACGAAATAAAATACGGACACATGCGCAAAGAATAAGCGCCACTGTCGTCTGCATACAAGTGTGGCAACATAACCGCGACCATTCTTCCTCGCATAATCATTACCAATGATTGGCGTGACGCTATTACGTTAATATGAAACGAAAAATTATCCCCCACTCATTTGTAGCGCAAAGCTACAAGAAAATTCTTACGGGTTTCTCAGAAACGAAGGCGCTTTGTTGCCCAGAAATTCGTCTTGCTCCGGGGTATGAACGTGGGACCAACGCCTGTCCGGGGTGCTCTGCCAATATAGCTGAACAGGAGGCTAACGATTGACAGCGCGAGGGCGAATCCATCCGCAACTCGAAGCACATGGGCGTGAATAAGAGAAATGAGTTCTGCGGAAATCCGCAAGCTGGAGTAACGTCTATGAAAGGGAAAATTAGCATACATTCGTTTGTAGCACAGAGCTACAAGGAAACCCGTACGGATTTATCAGAATTAAAAGCCTCTTAGTTGCCGAAAAAAAAATCTAATTGATTCCTCTGTCATCAGAATTGGTATAACACGAAAGCGAAACTTGTGTTCGCGAAACTATGGAATGCATAAGCGAAAATCTGGTGAATCGAGGGGCGGGAGATGGGTTGGGTACTCTGGACATGTGAACCCGTGGCAAGTTGAAATCGCCGGCACCTCGACACTGCACAGGGATCCTAGCATGATGTACAGAATCGAAAATTCTTGAACGGCTCACATTTCTCCAGAGGCACTGCACTGCACGCGCCAGAGCCCAGCGCAAATCTGTCATAAACCAGGAGCGTCCGCAAACGGTGAAACCTTGCAAGCGAGACCGAATGGGTTGTCAGGGGATAGTTTTGTGAACACGCAGTCCGCTTCAGCGAAAGAAGCATAATTTGTATGTCGACGACCATCTTTGCCTTCTCGGAGCATCCAGAGTGCGTCGAAACGACACTGACCATACAACACAAATTTTGTAACGACCTTTGGTGTGCTACATTCATCAAGCGACGCGCCGGCAGGACGCCACCACGTCGCTAACCACCGCTGCGACCGAGAGGATACGGAAGCGCGAACTGCCGGTGCGCATTCGCACGACGATATGCTTCTCTTCATCGTTCCACGATGGCGGTACCACCGCTGAGAACTAAGAATGCAGTGAAAGGGAGGCGATGTTAATTTAGGAGTAATTTTGGTTGCGAAACTCCTTTGCTTTAAGCAGACACCATTTAGACACAAATTGTAAAACTGTGTAGTGAATATATAAGGACCGTCTGTTCCTATTCGCGACTCCATCTAAATGCTTGCCACCTAGCGGACGCTCCTGGAACCAGCCGATCCAAGGTCGACCTCGAAACGCGGCATGGTATCGCATTACCGCGGTCTGTAAAACAGCTCTATAGTTCCTTAATCGACGCCATGCCGCCTCGAAGCAGCCCGAAAAAGAAAGAAGAAAGCAACACGTCGTTTCATCGGTTCCCCAAAGAAGCAGACGACGCTTCGCGCAGGGCAACATGGATTAGGAACTTGCGCATCGGCAAGAAGGTGACTGGAACTACGCTAGTTTGGTCCAGGCACTTCACTCGCGACGATTTTTTTCTCCCCGGTGAGTACACAGATTATGTTTGTGTCGGCGCGCGTTTATTATCATGCGCGCTTTTCAAAGAGCCGGAGTGTAGTTTTGTTTAGGCAAGCGCGTGAACAAAATAGCGAAATTGTTCATACCTGTATATCTGGTAACATTTTCTGAACGTGTCAGTGCTCAACTTGAACCGCGGTAGTCTTATTGCTGACGTACTTTGCCCGCATGCATTGTAGATATAAAGCGAGCGCTTGCCTTCGTTCGCCGCCTTCGTCCCATGAGCGCGCCGCGCCTCGTAATTTGTTCGGTGGTTATGGAGGTAATGTGTGATCGTTTAACGTAGCGCGTTCGCATTTCGAGTTCATCTGGTGACAATTCAGGATTTATTGCGCTCGTTCCAACTTTTCGACCTGTTCACCGCGCCTCTAAGTTTGCCTTCCGGCACCGCGCATAGAACTGCACTCTTTTAACACGTTTATAAGTGACGCATTTGTACTCAGTGGAGCAACACCGCGCACAAGTGCTTGCATCTTTCGGAGAGGCCCGCAACGCATGAACACGTACCTGCCTTTTTCAACTTCAGGCTCTCATCCTGAAGAAAATCCGATGGGGTTTCCGAACAAGTGTGACGTTTGAACACACAGCGCAATTATTTCCGCTGTTTCGCCGCTCAGATCTATTAGACCGATTAATATCAGATGCTCGGCAGCAAAAACCCTTTCGCATTCGATGAAGCATCGTGATTCGAACCCGCAATCAAGAAACTTCAGCACAGCGCAAAGCGGAAGCGCGGCCGTGACCCTGGATATAGAAGCCATCTTTGTTTTTCTCAGCAATGTTGCCAGATGAACCATTTTTCTGGAGTTGCGAATACCTCCATTGTGTAGGTGGTGCGATCGCTAGCGTTTCCAGCTCCTGTCGTGGCATTCCCACTGATTGCGGGTTCGAGTGCAAGCGGGTGCTACTTTTTTAATGTGTGTTCTTTTTACAATGAACTTTTAGTATTCTTAAACCTTTATTGTGCTAATCCGATGTATTCTATTCTAAGTTGAAGTATATAGTGACACTCAATTATCGTCAAATCACTTCTTGTCCTGAAGCTTTACAAAAACCACGCAACGAAGGTTCCGGCCATCTTCCTACGCACTCACATTGCTTTTCTTCAGATCCTCAGCAGGTCCGACTCCCGAGAGCATGAGCAGCTTTGGAGAGTTGATGGCTCCGGCTGAGATGATCACCTCGATGCCAATGGTCACGTTCATTTCCACGCCGTCTTTGAGGAATATTACGTGAGTGGCTCTTTTATCTTTGTCAAAAATTATCTGCATAAAGCGAGAGGAAACGACAAAGGACACGATTGAGACTACTAATCATACACATATAATGATGTTCTGAGGTCATGCGGATAATCCCCGTGTTCTCTGAACCGACATACTTCCTTTTCCGTTGATGCTGCCTTTTTTACCTAACTGGCATGTGCTTATTTCAACAGCCAAACTGTTTATACAGGCTGGCGGTCGTACGTCCTTGGTCACCAGGAAATTACTAGCATCATTAGTTCTGATCCCGAAGAGTGTGCGTGCACTTCTATGCAGTGCCCAATGGGCGGAGTTCGAACACGCGCTTCTTTCTTCTCTCGCGCACATTATCTCAAGTACACAAGCAAAACAGCAGCGGCTCGGTCTGCCGCGGTGGTGTAGTGGTTACAGTACTCGGCTGCCACCCAAAAAACGCGGGTTCGATCCCGGCAGCGGCGGTCGCATTTTCGATGGAGGCGAAAAGTGCCAGAGGTCCGTGTACTGTGCGTTGTCAGTTCACGTTAAAGAACTCCAGGTGGTCTAAATTTCCGGAGCCCTCCACTACGGCTTTTCTATCCTTCAAATCTCTTTCAGTCCCTTTCGTTCTCCCCCATGGAAGCAATTAGCTCTGCTCCCTACATGGGCTGCAGAAATTAGCGTCTTTTCCTAACCCAACCACAATCATCATCATCAGCGGCTGGAGGGCAAACGTGTTGAAGTAGAAAAAAAATCACAGCATATCCACGGGGTGAATGATTATGAGTGGGCGAAGCTCCGGAGGGAATCATCGGTAAACCGTGAACCTTCCG
>JABSTT010004211.1:0-24172 GCA_013339685.2 Hyalomma asiaticum | reverse complement strand
AACATTTCGACCACATGGGGTTCTTAACGTGCACTGACATCGCACAGTACACGGGCCTCACAATTTACGCCTCCATCAAATGCAGCGCCGCAGCGGGGATTCGATCCCGCGACCTCGGATCTGCAGCGAGTACCATAGCCACTAGACCACCGTGGCGGGGCAAATGTGCAGTGCCATTTGGTATATTTGCGGGGTTATGAGTAGTTATAGGTGCCATTTCGCAACTATAACTACTCATAATCCCGCAAATATAACCTACTCTCAATTTATTTAAAAATCTCCCACACGCTTCACTTTCGAGGACAAACATCAGAGTGTTAGTCACTCATAGCCAGGAACGTTTATATTATTAAATGCGAAGTATTTCTTATCGAACTTGGGCGACTTTCTAGCCGCCTACGACTTTGTGCTCTCCTGTCCGTTTCGTTAATGAGGATGTGTACGAAAACTGGCATGCAACAACATGACTGCATGACGAACACAAATGACAGGTCTAACATGAAAATAATGACATCATGTCATGCGCGGCATAATTACGTGCCACGGTCTTGGTGCTCTCGGATTTTTCGTTATGAGATGTACGCTAAATTGGTATGGCACAACATGACTACATGACGAACATAAATGACAGGTAATAACATGAAAATATGACATGCATGTCATGAGCGGCATGATGTACGTGCCATGGCTTGGTGCTCCTGAGGCCGTTTCGTTAACTTGATATATGCCAAAATTGGCATGGAAAGAAACAATTCATAAAGACCATGGATGACACGTTCTAAGAACATGAAAATGATTGCTGATTTATAGCGTTTAACGTCCCAAAACCAGCTCTGATTATGAGAGACGCCGTAGTGGAGGTCTCCGTAAATTTTGACCACCTGGGGTTCTTTAACATTCACTGACATCGCACACACACGGGCCTCAACATTTCGCCTCCATCGAAATTCGATCTCACGAAGAACATGAAAATGGTGATATGGATGTCATGAGCAGCATGATTTACATGTGTACGCGACTGCTGGCGAATCTATTTACTATATTTCTTTTTATTCCTTATCTTTCTCTGACCTCCCGCTGAGTGTTTTTGTCGTCAGTTTAAACGAGCTTCCTCCTCGTTTGACGACTGAAGCGAATGGTGATTTATTATTGCCACTGCGCGGGCCGGATGGTCCTTCCCTCGGTTCCCAGAACCTTTTGTGCACATGTAGGTGCGCGTGAGTGCGTGTATGTGCGTGTTTCCGCGTTGGTGGCAACGTGCGTCGGCGCGGCTGTGAGTGCCGGTGGACATGTGGCATTGTAGGAGTGAGCGAGACAAAAGCGCGGGAAGACCAAACTGATTGGAGCACAGAACGACAAGATGCAGTAGTGCGCGGGGAGACGACGTGAGTGCGGGGAGAGTCACGAAAGCGAGCGGGTGCGATGGACAGTGCGGAGGTGCGGACAGTGCGATGTGCGAGCGGCTGTGTGACTATTTGAAGAGTGTGCGCGTTTTACCTTGCAGTTTCATCCTGTATAACGTCGTAATTCACCCTTTTAGTTGTCAAAGTCAACAGTTTTCATTTCATTCTTTCAAACTGTGCATGGTCTTTTATTTACTTCAATCAACTAGCTAACACATGCCACTTGTTTTGTTAATGGGATGTATACCAAAATTGCTATGGCACGACACGACTGCATGAGGAACGTAAATCACACATCATAACATTACAATCATGGCATGCGTGTCGTGAGCGACATGTTTCACATGCCACAGTCTTGGCGCTCTCGCGGGCCGTTTCGTTAACCTCATATGTGCAAAAATCGGTATAGCGAGACAAAAAATGCAGATCCATTTGACGTTCCTGATGCGGTGCTTGGCATTTCCTTGATTCCCACTGCACGTGCGATTTGGCTTTCTTCTTTTTTTAACTGCAGCTGTGAGTTTCACCGGTCATTGAAGTATGCTATGTCCTGAATTATAAGATATACTCCTTGGTGCAATGCCGCGGCACGGTTCGCTCCGCACTTGGCATGCTATCATTCTCTTTTTCTTTCGCTTCAAGATCTTGCCGCCAAAATAATTTCAATACAAAATGTTCATTATTCAGGAACAGAGAAAGCACATTTCTTAAAAGCCCTAGAAGAAAGGGCTCCAGCTGTTGTATGGAGCCGTCAATGTTTCCCAAACTGTTGGCATTCACAAATTTTACGCGCGTCCAAGTGGTGTGGGCTAAACAAGGCTATTCAGGGAACAATAGCTGTAATCACCTTACTCGATCTCTTCAGAAAAGAGTGCGAATCTCTAGAAATTAAATATTTAGCGCTCAACCCAGATACCTTCTTGTCGAGGCAGTTTTGCGGTACCGTTGTTGCGCAGACACGTGCATCTGATTAAAATGCAGTAGAATTCGCTGCATTTATTTTGAGTAGAAGAGAGATTTAATTGATGCAATAAATAGGACTTCGTGATACGCTTTGTACATAAAGAAGACAAGTACGAAAGTGAGGACCGTAGTTAGGATGGGGTTATGGCTAAACAGCTGAAAAATTAATGCGTTGTTCCGCTATTAATGCAGGTGGAGTTTCCATGAAGTAAATTTATGGCATAGCCGTCCTGCAGGGGAAATTAACGCACACTGCACTCGAAAGATATTAGAGTTGGAAGTAATCCAGACGGTTGGAGACAGTGCATATTGGTAAAAAGTGGCCAGTTCTTCTCAGCTTTTACATTTATTATTTTTGTCACGATTTTGTGCCGCAAGGTGTGACACGTGACTGCTCATCTTGTGCCCACGCTTCGGTATACAGCACCTTCCTAGTGTGGAAATTCCAAGAACCTCCACGTACGAGGAAGGCGTGCAAAATGCAGGGCGAGGAGGTAACTTCCCAAGTGCGGATCTCGCTTTTTCTTTTGTGATGATGATCATCATCAGCCTGTCTACGCCCACTGCAGGGCAAAGGCCTCTCCCATGGATCTCCTATGATTCCTGTCCTGTGCTAACTGGGCCCAATTTATCCCCGCAAGCTCCTGATCTCATCTGCCCACCTATCTTTCTGCCGCCCCCTGGCACGCTTGCCTTCTCTAGGGGCCCACTCTGTTAGCCTTAATGACCAACGGTTGTCTTGTCGTCGCATTAAATGGCCCGCCCACGCCCATTTCCTCTTCCTCATTTCTATTATGTACAATGTCCCTAACACGCGTTTGTTCCCTAGCCCACTCCGCTCTCTTGTCCCTTTTCCGTTCCATAGCTCGCGGCGTCGTCCTCAATTTAAGCTGAACCCTCTTAGTTAGCCTCCAAGTTTCTGACCCGTAGGTGAGTACAGGTAAGGTGCAGCTGTCATAGACGTTCCTCTTCAGAGACAACGGTAAGCTACCATTCATTATCTGACAATGCTTGCCGAATGCACTCCACCCCTTCTAATCCTCTGAATTATCCAAGCCTCATGATTCGTACCAGGGGTCACTACCTGGCCTAAATAGACATATTCACTTACTACTTCCAATGCCTCGCCAGCTATCTGAAATCACTGTTCTCGCCCAAGGCTATTGAACGCTATTTAGTTTTCTGCGTATTAATTTTCAAGTCCACTGTTTTGTGTTTTGTGTCTCTTGTGTTATGTGCACGTTAACCCACTATATTCACCGAGAACTCTCTGTGGCTTTGCCAGCGGTGATGCGTACAGCGCTAAAGTTAATACTGACGTTCTGTGACGCAGTAAGACTGCTGGCATCTAAGAAGAACGCAAAGGCTACATTGTCACTCAGAAGGCACTCTGCATGCTTCTGAAGAAGCGAATTTGCAGAAAACTTGCCGTGTAAACGTGCTTCCGAAATTCAATACAGTCAGCACCTCGAGGACGAAGCTCTGAAATCTGCACGTGGCCTCCGAGATTTGCGCGCGAAATGCCTCCATGTGTAGCCCGCTGGCCCTGCATGTTTACATACGCGCGTACGTCATACATGTTCTCAGGGATCTTTGTTCTTTTGCGTTAGTGCAGTGCTAAATGCTTCTATGAATTCTTAACTCAGTTATAGATCAAAACATTTCGTATTGTGGCGCTGTATTTGCTTTTTTTTGCAATAACGGGGTGCATTTTCCCCACTACTTACGCAATAACGCAAGAGTGACAGCTCTGCCCCTGTAGTCTTCCCTTCATGGATGGATGGATCACTCTAAACCAGAATTGGGAAAAAGTGGACTAACTGCATACATTTAGACCACCGGTCGAACGGTTCATCCGCAAGGATGAACCGTTCGACCGGTGGGTGTCGTGCGCAAACGCCCGCCACGAAAAGTACCAATGGGGGGGTCTAAAAGCACCCGTTGGTCTGCGCTCGTTCGTCTGCGTCCGCGCTGCCTGGCCGCGCCATGTAGTTTGAGTGGTTCAGGGAAAATTTAGACGCTTCTCGTCTGCTCCCCCGAGTCCGTCTGCCGATCGTCGTTCGCATGCTTCTGCCCCGCTGCGCCATTCTTTAGGCCCCCCTTCCTGTCAGAGGCTCAAGCACGTGAGTTGTCAAAAGAGCAACAAAATACAAAAGCAAGCAAACATGCATTCCTCAACAACTGGAGGACACCACTCGCTCGGCTGCCGTCTCAGGCCTGCGGAGGCTCGCGTAGTGTTACGGCGAGTTTGCTGGCGTAGTGTGTGTGTGCCAGTGCGAGCTTCCAAGCCTACACGCTGTGGATACATTGCTTGAACGCGCCGAATTACAACGGATATTTACATCGCTAACAAAAGTAAGTTGTTTTGATCGTCAGCGGTTGCTTGCCGAGTGCCCGAAGAGTAAATGGCTGCAATTTGTACGCGAAAAGAAACTTCGCATGCCGTCGGCATCGAGCCCGTCGGCATCGAGCCCGTCGGCGGCCGTCGTGAGCTATCGCCGGCGCAAGGAAAAGAAAAGTACTTTTTGTTTTCCGGGAAATACTGTCTGTATCGTAGAATAAAGTGTAATTAAAATTGTGTATTTCGCCTCGTGCGACGACCACTGTGAAGCAGCTATCGCGAAGGCGAGCGCTGATACGTGGCTGACCGAACCAACGTGCTGCCGCCGGCGCGCTGCGACTACGCTGCATATCGTGACTGCGAGCCGTCTCGTTCGATGTGAGTAGGGTAAGTACATCACATCTCAGCCGCGACAGTGACGATGAGACTTGTTCTTCAGTTGTATGCGGAATAACGACCGTAGAAATAGCACAGGACAGGGTATTTTGTGAGCGCCGGTGATCGTTTGTTCTACAGCCGTGCTCTACGGAAAAGGCCTACGGACGACTTCGGCAAGAAGGTACACCGGCGGGGCAACTGTGCCTCGCGTTTCTTCGCCGCCGCGGGAGAATGCTTGCCGTTACTGTGTTTGTGCGTGCTCAGGGGTGTTTTATGAGCTCGCGCATGCTTCAATCGACGAGGTGCTAGCTACTAATTGGAATTCGTTAATTAAAAACGCGCTCACGATATGGCGGGTTTAGATTAACAGATCTGTGCGGTGATGGGTTATCTAAGAGCCGACGCTAACCGCACGGCTCTTCTGTGAATATATATTTTGTAACTGCGCTGAACAGCAACTTGCCACCGGCACTACATGTGGGGCAATATATGTGAGTATATATACCCGACCGTCGGTGTGCGGTTTGAGTGGTCTATGTGGTGCATTACTTTGATATGCTTGCGTGTAAGCTTGAGTGTCTACGTGTGTGTGATGTTCCTTTGGATGCATTGGAGTCTGTATATGCGATATTAAATGCTGATAAAGTGTGCATGTGTGATATAAATGCTGATAGATCGAGTGAAAATGTGATCGCAATCGGAAGCCTCCATTTTTCTTTTTTGCGTTTGGTCTGAACTGGTCCAACAGTTCGTCTGCCTAGAATGGTCCACCGAGGGCAACCGTTAAGCCATCGACTGGTAACTGCAGGGGACGAAAAACTTGAACCGCTGCTGTTAGTCTTGCAGTTACTCCAAAATTGGTTCAAAATCTGTGGCAGCCCACTTAGTCCCCGAAAGGACGAACAGCATACCCCATTTTCGTCCATTTTTGGCTTAGAGTGATGGAATAAACTTTATTAGTGTCCTGCAAGAAGCGCGCAAACGCGTTTAGAGCTCCCACGTTGGGACTGAAAGGCCAAGCCTGACAGCCGCATCGCGGGCTTGCTGGACGGCCCATTGTTGGTCGGCTAGGCTAGAGCTGCGGAGAGCAGTATCCCACTTCGCCGAGGTAGCATCGGGGTTAGCATCATTATGCATAGTGGTGCACTCCCCAGAGCATGTGTTTGAGCGTAGCGGTGGTGAGCTTGCAATTGATACAAATGTCATCAGGGCAAATTTCTGGGTATATGACATGTAGTATATGCGGATTTGGGTAAGTACCGGTTTGCAATAGCCTCAGAGTAAGCGCTTGAGGCCTGCTTAGTTTAGGGCTTGGCGGTGGGAAGACACGGCGTGAGAGGTAGAAATGCTTCGTGATTTCGTTGTATGTTGACGGGACGTCCCTGTTTTCCATGGCCTCGAATCGGCCAGTATCTGCGCGGTCAGTCAGTGCGCGCGCAGAACTGTGAGCAGACTCGTTGAGGTTGACGGGACAGCCAGGGATCTGCCCGATATGAGCAGGGAACCAAATGAGCGTGTGATGACGAAGTTCCTTGGGACTGTTTTGGAGAATGCGTAGCGCCTGCGGGGCAATTCTGCCGTTCGCGAAGGACTGGATTGCAGATCTAGAGTCACTAAAGATTACTTCCATGCTGTCGTTGACGATAGCGAGTGCTATCGCAACCTGCTCGGCAATTAGCGGGTCCTTGGTGTAGATCGAGGTACAGTTGGCGAACTGACCTTTGTGGTTAATAACCACCGCAGTGAACTTCAGACCGCTTCGATATGAGGCGGCGTCTACGAAACAGGCGTTGCTGTCGGATTGATAGTTGCAGAAAATTTGACCGCCTATACAGCAGATATGCCGAGGGCGGCGACGGTTGTCAATTGTTGGTTCAAGCCCGCTTCTGCCAATCGCATTGCGCGCCACCGGGAACCTAGCCACTCGCGGTTCTCCACTATACACATCATCGTTCTCCCCCATAAGCTAGAGCGTTTCTTTCTAAAACCCTTGTTTAACAAAAACGGAACTCGTGGGCTTTCACGTGGCAAAACTACGGCATGATTATCAAGTACGCCGTATAGGCTCGGCAAATTCGTGTCCACATAGGGCTCTGTAACGTGCACTGCAAACCCTATGTACGTTGGCCTCTAAGACTCTTTGTCTCCATCTGAAATGTGACCAACACTACTGGGATCGAACACGCGTCCTTCGCGTTGGCAGTCAAGCACAACAGCCACTGCGGCATTGTGACGGCCTGTTTAACCAATAAGTGAGACAGAAAATACGCCAATAACCAATAAGTGAGACAGAAAGTGAGACAGAAAAGGGATAGGCGCCTCCTGAAGAATCAATCAATTGGCGTACGGCATCACGCGTAGTTTCTCGCTTCCGCTGCTGGTCACACCGTCGCGCTTCCTTACACGAACGGAAAGATACTGCCACGGCGGGACAGATGCTTGAAGGGACAGTAAAGTGAGTAGACTGCTAAATTATTCTTCAGGAAATGTAGCGTAGTCTGTCATTTGAATTTCACTGTAAAAGGAGATAAATGAGGATCGAAATTTGATCTTTGAACTCCGCTCCAAGACTTTGAGGAGATGACGTCACGAGCCCTATTCTTCCCTCTTTTTTATTTTGCTGTTTTCGCCATGTTTACTCAGTAAACTCTCTGAAACGTGTTATGCGTCTGGCTTCTTTAGAAATATTATTAGAGCTTCATAATATATATTATTATTATTATTATTATTATTATTATTATTATTATTATTATTATTATTATTATTATTATTATTATTATTGATACACTCATTGCAGTTTATTTTGTGTAAGCAGAGAGAGCTCGAGAAGGAGAAGAAAGGAAAGGCAGGGAGGTTAACCAGACGTGCTTCCAGTTTGCTACCATGCAGTGACAGGAGAAGTAAAGGGATTAAATAGAACGGAACCGAGAGAGAGAGAGAGAGCACTAATCACTCGAGCTCGCACTTTCCTGAGCACATCGTCTATAGGGGGTCGCAGAGTGCAGTAGACTGGACGCACGCTAACAATGCCTTGGCTGCTGTCCGTGCCATCGTAGCCAATGACCATGGTCTCCGAAACTTGGCTGTTCAAAACGGCTTTCAGTCCAGTCTCTGGAGGACCATCCGGAGTGGGCTTCGCGAGGAGCCGTAACGCGCACTATTTCGCGGTCTACGTTTGATGGTCCCTTCGCTCCAGTAAGAGTCGCATGTAGATGCGTCAGACATACCGATGCTAAACGAGTACGCTCGCGTGAATGGCCTCTGTCTAGAGGCGGCATAACAACGCTGCAAGTGAGCGCAAATATTTGTGGCGGCAGATGCAATTTCAATGGGCCAAGTTCATGAGGGTGACACATGTGCAAAATATGTAAGGACCAAGAAGCGGGTGCAAGAGTCCGTGCCAGCAAACAAAGTTGTTTTTCGAAGTCCGCGTTTGACAATGCGGTCGGAACCACTGAAGCTTCGCAATGTGCGGATCGGGCTGCGTCGTCGTAATTCATTTGCAGTAATACTGTATATCGTGGTAGCCACTGAAATTTCTGAAAGGCCTTCGCCCGTTTGTAGCAAAAAGATACAAGGAAATCCACACGGATATTTTAGAAATTAAGGTTTCTTAGTTGACGAAAAATTAGTCCTTGACCAAGGGTCGACCCCTGACTTCAGATAGACGTCGTTACCGTGCACAATCCCTGGAACGCAGAACTTCTCATTCAGAGCCTCTCATTCCTAAGAAATCCCTATGGATATCCTTGTAGCTTTGCGCTGCAAGAATATGTGGATGCTAATTTTCCCTCTCATAAGCTTTGCTACACATTGCGGTCTTTCGCAGAAACCGATTTGCAACTGAAATTTGACATTGTATCATTTCTTAGAGCATGATGATGACAATTTCTTGTATTACAGTTTAATCTCATGACAACAGACATTGATAGTGAAGAACATTGTGTAAAAGGAATGTGTAGAATACAAATATTGTTAACGCAATCTTTTATGTAGACGCTGAATGAGTCTGTTGTAACAGAAGTGAATCGCATGTCGCAGACATGGTCGAAGAATGTATTTATTCCTCTATAACATTTCTGACAGAAGCTTGTCAGGTTTACCTGTGCTGTCCAGTCAACAGTTTGGACACTATGCGTGCCTCTGTCATTACGAGGTCGTTGGCATTATCTGCCACCATAGTACCTCACTGTGTTGATCTAACAGCTGCTGTCAAGCGATGTTTGAAGTTGGAACGTATTAAATTTTTGATGTCTACTATACGTAAGTCTGCCGTAAAGGAGTGCTGACCAACTAGCTGGCCTTGTAATGTAGTCCTTTATATCCGAACGTATGTTGTGCCAGAATCCAATGTAAAAGAAGTTCAGTTGTGGAATAAACAGGAAGATCAGCACAGCACCGCAGTTTGGTATGTCGTGTCCCAATGTCTGTTGTAAGAAGATTTGTTGTATAATGACATTATACTGTAAAATCAATTGTTTGTGAGACTTCCTACGTAGAGAAAAGCGCATACTCTTAGTGCTGCCTTTCAGTCACAGAACAAGATTCATTTTCGCGGTAGCTCTTGCATAATGTGTTCCAGGGCAGCTCTTATAGTACGAACCTCTGCTACCGTAGACGTCGCTGCATGTCACAGTTTGAATTTGATTGCAGTTAACGCACCCAGAATCACAACTGCAGCTGATGAGCTGGTTTACGAGATCGACCCATCGGCGCAGATGTGTTTTAGATCAGCGTATATCTGATGTAAGAATAGCGGCATGGTTCCTTTTAAAGGTGTACTTGAGCGGTGGGCCTTCTTTTTGCACACCAGGAACTTCAAAGATCACTTGTGGCTGGTTGCTGGAGGTAGGATAAGGGACATGAAGGTATTTCTGCTGGTGTATACCTCGAAAGAATACTCTCGGTGTTAAACTATAACGCTTCAAAGTATACTTCGAGGTCTTCGTAGAAGCACGATGGCCAGGTGGTTATCTGGAATGCAGAAATATTTCAAAAGTGCGCCCTGAGGCGATCAGCAGGGGTAGACTTCGTTATTGAACGTTCTCTGGCAAGTACAACTGTTGCGCAAGTCGCGGCGCATCGGAGCAGCCCCAAACAGGCACGCAGCACATGGACCTGCAAACTTCCAACGATGGGATATCTTATCCGTTTTTCCAATATTCTGGAGCACTAGTGAGCCGTAGCATTATAATGCTAGACATACAACTCTGTGCAGGAGCAACGTTGAGCGAACAGGAGGGCCACATGATTTTACACACATGAACTTCAGGGCATGAACAATAGATGCCAGCCTGTTCAAGTACAGGCAATGGGGTCTTCGGGTATGACCTCTGACGATTATGATGCCAAAGAGGCGTTAAATACTTGGATATTTCACAATCTGCCCGTTTATACAGACAGAATATGGCGTCACCGGTTTCTGTGTGAATTCTATCCACGAGCACTCCTAGGTTGATTTGGTCAAGTACTGCCTATCAAGATAGTCTGCCGTAAGGTTTGCAGCCTACCGTATCTGCGCCCATACCTGCAGGCGAGTAACTACAGCACGCCAAACGCTAAACGTCCTCTCCATAAGTGGATAAGCAGTGTGATTCTGGTAATACCCCAAAGAAAGAGAGTAAAAAGAAACGACGAGGGTAACATTGAACAACGTGAGGTTTAATACGCTCCCATAGGGTAGGTCGCAGTTGCTGTATTGTCCAGTTGTTGGGCCCTCACTCCTTTGTACAAAAAAAAATGGCAGCTCCCACGTGCAGTGGGAATCAAGGAAATGCGAAATAGGCATCAGGAACGTAAAATGGATCTGCATAGTTGTCTCACTATACCGAGTTTGGTACATATGAAGTTAACGAAACGGCCGCACGAGCACCATGACTGTGGCATGTAAACCATGCCGCTCATGACACGCATGCCATGATTGTAATGTTATGACCTGTCATTTGCGTTCGTCATGCAGTCGTGTTGTGCCATAGCAATTTTGGTATACATCCCGTTAACGAAACGCGTGGCATACAAATCACGCCGCTCATGACATGCATATCATGATTTTCGTCGCCTGTCGTGTTATTACCTGTCATTTATGTTCGTCATGCACTGATGTTGTGGCATACCAGTTTTTGTATAGATCCCCTGCACTGATGTTGTGGCATACCAGTTTTTGTATAGATCCCCTTAACGAAGTGGACAGGAGAGCACCGAGACCACGGCATGTAAATCATGCCGCTCATGACATGCATGTCATGATTTTCATGTTATGACCTGTCAAATATGTTCGTCATGCAGTGAAGTTGTGCCATACCAATTTTTGTATACATCCCATTAACGAAACGGCCAGGAGAGCACCAAGACCGTGTTGTGTAAATCATGGCGGTCATGACAAGCATGTCATGAGTTTCATGTTATGACCTGTCATATATGTTCTTTATGCAGTCATGTCATGACCTGCCATATATGATCTTTATGGAGTCGTGTTATGACCTGCCATATATGCTCTTTATGCAGTCATGTTGTGGCATACCAATTTTCGTATACATCGCATCAACGAAACGGCCAGGAAAGCGCGAACTCGTAAGCGGTTAGATAGATAGATAGATAGATAGATAGATAGATAGATAGATAGATAGATAGATAGATAGATAGATAGATAGATAGATAGATAGATAGATAGATAGATAGATACTCTCAATGTCGCCGAAGTTCGCTAAGAAATGCTTCGCATTTAAAATAACATTTGAAAGCATCTGCAGAAAAGCATCGCTGCATCGCCCATGCTTTGCTCGTAATAGGCTGTTGCCCCATGTATTGTTTGCACTGAACTAAATTAGACCTGCAGCGCAGGATGTTTGGGTCCGCTCGCCTCAACTATCTTCATTTTGGCCGTTAAAGATGGCATATTGAAGGCTGTACACCAATAGGTTGGCTGTTACAACCTGGCAGAAAAGTCGTTTGACAAGGTCGTTTTCAGTATATCTGCACGTTATTTCACGGCAATTGCAAATGCCTGATGTCCGAAGCTTTGGTGTCTGCAAATCACGCATGTTCCCTTTAACAAAGTTGTTTCATGCGTTATGGCCGGTTTTTAAACCTTCATGTTTCGATTTACGTTATTTCTGCCTGTGGTGCTGTATAGCGGGCGCTTGTTTACGGTTGATACGTTTGCGTAGTGGGTGAATATGCAGGGGTGTAGCTCTATAGCTTTGTCTCTAATTTGAAGATGGCTTAATGAACGTTATGTATACAATATTTAAAGGGGCCCTGAAACGGTTTTGACGATTTTGTGAAAACATGGTTATCCGGTAGAGCGAGTCATTAGGATCATTAGAGGACAGATTTCAGCGCTCTGCGTAAAGTGTGTAATTTACAATAAGGCTTTGAACACGTGCATCGCAAAAGATCGCAGCGGCTCGGCGAAATGCGTTTTCAAACGCCCCCGCCTATCGAGCGATGGAATGCGAGACCGCTGATTGGCCCCCTAACATGTGACGTGCACGTAATTTTCCCAATCTAAATGCAAGAACGTGCTCCTACAACGTGCTCCTTCGTTTCAGCCAACGGTATCGTCGCGGCATCTGGCGGCGTACAAACGAGTCGCCGGCGCTCTATCGCAGAGGCTAGCACTGCCGAGGCCGGGCAGCTGAGTAAAGATACCGGGGCGTGATGTAGCTGCGGAGGGCTCCGCAGGGCGGCGGACGAGGGAGGCGCAGTCGTCGCTAGCGCGCACTCCGCAGCTGATCGAGTTGAGGAGGAACAGCAGTGGTAAGGAGGAAGGCGACAGAAATAAGCTCATAGCTGCCTTAGCGCATGGTGCTTCGCTTTATTTATGGCGTGAATGATTTAACAATTGTTTTGCCTAATCAGTGACGCAATGTCAAAAAAACGTTTCAGGGACCCTTTAATACCGTGTATTCCGTTTGGTGTCAAACTGTTAATACTGCATCAGCGCAGCTCTTTTAACTAAGTACTTCGTTCTTGCACGCTATTGTATTCTAGTGAATCTTGTAAGGAGGTGGGATGGGGGCTTTTAGTATTCTACGCTTTTAAACCTAATTGCCAAGCACATAATTTGAAGACTATTGCCAGCACTTCAACAGTATGCCAAGGCGTACGAAAATAATGACAATCGCTGCATTTGTTTTTCACACTCGAGGCCCTACATCAGACGTCAGAGCACGCTTTTTAATTCTGCATTTGGTCACGATGGTTATCCTAAAACACCAATGGCGGTTATAGTAAAACTATATATGAATAATGTATATAAAAAAAGCCATATGAAATAAGTGTGCCCTTGGAATGGAAGCAAGTTTTCTGGTCTTGCCTCTAGTGGTATCCCACTTGTGTGCTCCCGTGAAACTATGGAAACGCTCTGCTTGTGTAAAGGTGGAAAAGAGAAATCCGTGTTGTGCAGACAGTAGCAGGACACATGCTTAAAAGCGAAGAACACTTCCTATTATACGCTATTTTCTTCAAGTTTATCTTGCCCGTTTAACAGCTCCCCTGTCGCTGTATGCGAAACATTCTCAGGCGTGACAGGCGTGCTCCTTATCCGACCGCAAAAGTACGCGCCATGTCGACGAAGCAGGTTTATGCATTAAGAGCTTTCGTTCATTAGGTTAACAAATGAAGACAATGTGTCTGATCCGCTATTATAGCTTGTCATAATTACAATGACCTTCTATTCATGGTCAAGGTTGTTGATACTCCTCAGTGGCAAACATCTTAGGCGTATGGAGGAGACAGCCACTCCAGACAGCTCTGACATCATACTCACGTTCGCTCACACCGATAACATAAACCGCAAATATTACCCGTAATGCTCAGGGAGATTCCTTTGCGTCTGCTATCACCGGGAAGACAACGATCAAATGTGCGCACAAGCGGTGAATCGCGCGCGCACACTACGGCCATGCGTGCAGTGAAAGCGGGCGTCTCCGGAACGAGGCCTGCCGGTGGTTCCGGCGGCCGCCGCTACGCGGCTTTCAGTGGCGCCCCTATAGGCGTTGAGCATCTCGTATAGCGTGGACTCAGCTGTCCAGAGGAGTTGAGAAGGCAGGCAACGTTACGTATCCGGTATCTCCCTTGGTGGTCTAAATTTCCAGAGCCGTCGACCAGCGACGTTGCTCTACTTCTTGCTCTTCCACTCACGTTCCTCCACACCCCATGGGCGCTAAGCCGTGCTCGAGACATGGGCTGCAGAAAATGACGTTTTTTTTTAAGAACCCAATGTGGTTAGCTGGGCTAGATGGAATGAATACTTCTCATGCATGTCCAGCGCTAAAAAAGGGAAGACGGACGACAGGACAGCACATAGGCAGAACGCTGGTCTTTGAATTGATTTTTATTGGAGAACGAAACAGATATATATATATATATATATATATATATATATATATATATATATATATATATATATATATATATATATATATATATATATATATATATATATATATATATATATATAAACCTAGCACGTCATCAGTGTGGCGCATGCCTGATACCCCTCGTAACGAAATCGCAGAGGCAAGACAGTCTATTTCTGTGGCTGGCAGTGAAATAGAAGGTGCGTTAACGCATTTGTCATCTTTTTATGCAAAACGCTTCATAAATCAGACGACATTGCTCATGCTTATGCCTGCCGAGAACACGTGTGCCGTAGAAGTCAGACGTACATTTGCATTGCTTGCAGTGGTCGGCTAAGAGGCCGGCACCCGCTATCGCCTTGACGTGCGCCCTATGCTCCATCTATCTGACGTTGACACAACGAACGGTCTGGCCGATGTAGCAGTTTCCACAAGACAGGGGGGGATTGTGTAGAGAACCCGTGTACTGCACGTCACAAAAGGGCCAAAGTGCTTTTTTTGTGCAGTTAGATCGATTGTGCTCGCAGTTGTTCACCGCAGGGCACATGCGGCACAGATTTTCCGGCGCTGAAAACAGCACGGGAACACCGCACTTGGCGGCTCCCTTTTTAGGTGGGCGCGACAGGTGGTGCACATAAGGCACATCTAACGGTCGTTTATCCGGCTCCTCCCGGTCACCCTTTTCTGTTCTCGCCTTGGACTTCACTCGTTTAGCAAGGCTCACCAGCACATAGGCGACGATCTGCTGCGGGACACCAGGCTCAGTCAAACGCTGGGTTTGCTCTTGTAGGCTCACTGGTAGCCAGTGTCCACACGAACTCATTAGGGCGGAGAGCAGGCAGCTGACAGTAGTACCACGCTTGTATCGATACTAATAAATCCTTATTCTATTGCACTGTCTTTCCACTGCACTGTAAGCTTTAGCACCTAGCAATGAGCCCCAATGTAATAAAGAATTCCCTTTTTTGACCGCGGCTTATACTTAAAGAAGTTGACCGCTTGCCCGCTGCGACCTCGACCTAGCTAACGTTCCATCCACGCCTCTGCTTTAGGAGTCTCAGGTCGGCCACGGAGCTAGTGATATGCAGGAGGGTCGCAACTTGGGCTTGTTGGTGAATTATGATGAACTGAAGCGTTGCGCACGCAAATAAAGAGTTGTTAGTTTGTGTTTCGTTTGTCATCTTGTGTTTCTTCTTGTGTCCTCCTTCTTGTGCGCAACGCTTCAGTTCATCTAGTGATATGTTATGAAATGTTGTTTTCTTGGACAGTTAAAAAAAACAAGCGCATTTAGAGAGTAAAATATTGCTACGACCGCAAACCTACTGTGTAAATACTTAATACTTATAGCGTGCAGTCACTGAGCGCATGCTGTTCAGTTCTAGTACTCTCAAGTGTAAATTTATGCTATAAATCACTGGCTTCTGTGCAAGGAGTCGCAAGTTGGGCAAGACCAAATGGCGTTACATTTCACGGAGGTTATAGGCTATGATAAATCTGGTATACTAAACCTGCTGACGCACATCATCTATTTGTATTTCGCACAAACCTATCTTCAGATATACAGAAAGGAAAAACACTTATCTTTGATCAAGGTGTCCAGAACACTGAGTCTGTGGGAATTAGTAATTATATTTTCATTTTTAATTACACTGTTAAAGAAACAGTGATTGCGTCGTGCCTTTCTACGCCTAATGTAGGGCCAATCCTTCTACGTTTCTCATACACACCTGGCCCTGTGCTGAGAGTGGCCACGTTATTTAAACAAACTTCTCGATCTCAGCGCCCCCATAACATTACGTAACCTCTGTCGCGCTTAGCTTCTCTTGTACTTCACTCTACTGCCGTTAATTACAATTAATTATACTAATAAATGATGCTCTTTTACGCGCGGAAACAAGGATAGATGGATATTAGGAGCGTCCCCTTTATAACGGGGCGGTAGCCGGGCCACCAACGTCTAGCTTTATTTCTTTTTCCTCTACAAACATTTCTTTTCCGGAATCACACATATCCTCACCACTAATTTTTCTCCTCGTCTACCTATTTGATCTATTATCGTTCCGCTGTGATGTAACCATCTTTCCCGAACTACCTTGCGCTTTTGTTCGCTCCATACTTTTTGCGCCACCAATACTCTAAGCGCCTTTTACTTATCTCTATCGCCGACATGTTCAGCTTTCCCGTGTTACTCCTGAAACCCATGGCCTCCTGTAGGGTAGTGTCAACAGCTACACCTGGGTGGCCATCTGTACATTCAATCAAAATATGATCTGTCCTTCTGTCCTTTCCCTAGCTTTTCCACAGCACGTACGTGTATCCCCTTCTTTATTGAATTTCGCTCTCTAACTTCGGGTTCTCAGGCAACCGGGCCTTGCTTCAAACAGTAAAGCGCTTCCCTTTGAATTATCGTAAAATTTTTCTCTCTTGATTTCGTCTTTCCCTTTTCTGTAGTTGTTCAATGCCGGTTTCTTCTCCATTCTTGCTATCCAATCCGAGTTCTCCGCCGCTCTAACCATGCTCTTAACGCTCCTTTCGTCCCCATCCGTTTCGTAGGCTGTATACTTACTGGTAAGCCTCCTAGTTCTCTTCCTCCATTGTGAGTCAACGTTCTTCCTATACAAATACCTCAATACTTTCGCTGCCCATCTACTTTCTTTCATATTCCTTAATCTCAGTTCGTACCTAATTTTACTCTGAGCTTCCCTTCCCTCAAAGTCAGACCATCCCATATCCCCCTTAACAGCCTCATCTGTGGTCTTCCCATGGGCGCCCAATGCGAGACGTCCGACCGTCCTCTGATTCACATCCAGCCCTGATTGTACCTCTGACCTCATGCACACCACTGAGTTTCCGAATGTAAGTCCTGGCACCATTACACCTTTCCACAAACATCGAATTACCTCGTACCTGTTGTAACCCCACAGCGCTCTATGCTTCATTATTGCCGGGTTCCTCTTTCCTTTAACTATCATAGCTTTTTCTTGTGCTTCTATGTATCTATTCCCATAATTTATCCATATACCAAGGTATTTGTACTCTCGTACTCTGGGTATCTCCTCGCCCTGTATTGATATGGTCTGATCGTGGCTGTCATTGAATATCATCCAACCGCATTTTGTCACACTACATTTTAGTCCTAAATCTTCACTTTCCCAGCCACATATATTAACCAGACCCTGTAAATCTGTTCGACTATCAGCGAATAGCACAATCTAGCACAAGGTATGACCATGAGCCACGCCCCCTATCGGAGGGCTCCGGAGTAGTTTTGACCATGTCGAGGTCTCTAACCTTCATCTAAATGTAAGTACGCGGTCGCTTTTTGCATTTTGCCCCCTTTGACATGCGGCCGGCGTGGCCGGGATTCAACCCCGCGACGTCTAGCCTAGCAAGCCAACACCTAGCCTCTAACGCACCACGGTGGGTATTCTTTGTCTTTCCTAGTCATTACATGCCCTGCTTCGCTATTCTCACTTAAATATCAGAATCAGAATAAGGAATTATTAGTGTCAATACAAGAACATATTACATGAGTTTAGTATTATACATAAGGAGGTCCCAAAGTCGGAGACTCTATCGGGACATCCTGTTCATGCAGATTATGGTAACAACATGCATTTGTCACCCCGAAGATATTGTCCTCTCTTCGTCCTTCACGTCACATAGATAAATTTTCAGCGCTTCCACGGTGGTCCAGTGGCTATGGTACTCGGCTGCTGATGCGAGAGTCGCGGGATTGAATCTCAGCCGCGGTGGCCGCATTTCGATGGAGGCAAAATGTTGAGGTCCGCATACTCTGCGATGTCCGCGCACGTTAAAGAACCCCAGGTGGTCAAAATTTCTGGAGCCTTCCACCATGGCGTCTCGCATAATCACAGGTGGTTTTGAAATGTAAAACCCCAGAAATCAATCATATATAAGTTTTCTTTTCACGCATAACTGTGGCCTCGTCAACTTGAGTTGAACCCCGTACGTAAGCTCCCCGGCCTGGTGCCCGTGGATGAGTACCGGTACCATGCATCTGTCACGCGCTTTGCTGGCATTCATGTCCTGAAAATACCTGGCAGACGCACTCCACGCCATTCTTATTCTTCCCTTTAGCTCTGTGTTGTGGTTCAGATCATCATCATTACTAGCCTATCATGTCCACTGCGGGACTCTTCCAACGAATTCCACTCTAACCTGTTGTGCGCTAGCTGCTTTCGTTTTACGCCTGGAATTTTTTGTAGCGTTAGCTACACTGGCCTAGCCAAGCCCGTTTCGCGCGGCACATCAAGAGCCGTGCTGTGCATGCGCAAGGATCAGTGATGTCACACAGCTTGCGCACCGGAGCCGGCACCTCTCGCGCACTCCGCCGCCGCCGCGCGCGACTCACCGCCGCCGGTCTGCGCATTCCAGAGGAGTGACGTCGTAGCCGTGGTAGACGCGCTGGCGCCGGCACGCGCTCGCTGTGCAGTCGCCGTCTGACACTGCGCTGGAGCCGCTGCGCTTCTGACTGGCGTTTGCCAGTGTGGTGTAGCCATGGAGAAGGAGAGCGCAAATGCTGCTCAACATCGTAGAAGAGCGGAGAAGCTTGACTCATCGGATCCCGAAGTAGTTGCCTGGCAATTAGCGGTTGAGCGTAGGAGGAATGAACAGAAGAAGGCTAAACGTGCTGCGGAGACACCGGAGCAAAGGGACGAACGTCTAGCAAAGCGGTGACTGGCCGTTGCACATTTCAGCTGAACCTTTGCTAACGCTACGTATATCCTGGCATAGCCGAGCTAAGCCACTGCAACATTTTTCTTTCATTCGTCTCGCCATCTTACCCTTTGACGCCCACGGTCGCGCCTTCCCTCTCTTGGTATCAATCAATCAATCAATTTTATTTCAACATTCATACAATGTTGAGGACCATGAACAAAAAGCGAGCAAGGCTTGACGTGGTCCATGGCCCCAAATTTTTCGAGGCAGAGACAAAACAACAAATGGAAAAAGCAGTTTAACACAAAAATATAGAAATAATAGAATGGCCAAAACGCATAACTCTAAAAATACAGAACTGTGAAAAAAAAACAGAAAAATGAAAAAGAGAAGATGAACAGAAACATGGAAAATGTTATACTACATACACAATTTTTGGGGGATACAAGATATTTGATTCGAGTGCTTATACAAAACTTATTTATAAGCATAGTACAAAGAGGCAACCGAATTTTTATGGAAGAAAATACACAGCATTATGAGCACTACCACACAGGTGTTTGCACTGACAGACATGTTTATTCTATCATACAATATGAAATCTTATATTGTGTTTTCCTTGTTTAAGTGATATGGTAGCCTGTAACGTAACATCTGATAGGTATAATTTGTTCTAGACATCGGTAACTGCCATATTTCGGTGCTCCTTGTATTGGTTGTTTTATGTTTTGGCATTAAATTGGAAATACGTTTTAGGGTGTCGCTGTTTTTTTTTAATACTGTTCTTGTAACTTCTTATTAATATATCTTCATAAACGTTGGGCATTGGTACCAGATTCAGTTTTTCGAATAGAGGACTGGTTGGCGTTAAGTAAGGGACATTTAAAATACAACGGACAGCTTTTTTCTGCATTCTATAGAGGGTATTGGTGTTGGTAAGTGTTGTAGTGCCCCAGACGAGATGACAGTAATTTATGTATGATAGAAACAGGGATTTATACCAAAGAAGCTTAATACTTTCTGGAAGAAAAAAAACGCAACTTGCATAGTACACCAGTCACCTGAGAGAGTTTACCCACCACCATTTCCACGTGAGTATTCCATGACAAATGTTGCTCAAATATAACGCCAGGACATTTAAAGGAGGGTTTAAAGGACATTTAAAGGAGACATTTAAAGGAGGCAGAATGGAGTTATTCAGATGTAAACTCGTTCGAATATCAATGTTTCGATTTCTTGGCCTAAAAAGTACGGCCTTTGTTTTATTGACATTGATTTTTAAAGAGTTTGCTGTGCTCCAAGATGATAATTTTGATAACACTTTGTTGGCTTTAATTATGACATCCTCAGCATCCTTCGCGGTTACAAGAATTGTAGTGTCGTCAGCATATATAACAAATTTTGCATCATGATCAATACTCACTAAGTCATTATTATATATACAAAAAAGCAAGGGCCCCAAAATGCTTCCCTGTGGCACTCCTGCAATAAGTGGTTTCAAATCGGACGTGTGTCTATTGATAACCACTTTCTGCATGCGATGCTGTAGGTACGATTTTTATTAATTTCAGAAAAACACCCCGAAAGCCATAATAGTTCAATTTTTCTATAAGTGTGGTATAATTTATGCAGTCGAACGCCTTTGAGTAGTCCACAAAAATTCCTAGGGTACATAATTGACGTTCGAAGGATTCTAATATTATTTCTTTTTGTGTTAGAAGGGCAGTTTCTGTAGACTGACCTTTCGTAAAACCAAATTGCATATTTGACATTAATTTATGCTTGCTTATAAAGGATGTAATACGGTTGTGAATTAATTTTTCCAGTGGTTTTGAAAAAATTGGTAAAACTGATATTGGTCTATAGTTAGTTAAAGCGTTTTTATCCCCGCCCTTATGCAACACTATAACTTTAGCAACCTGGAGGCTTTTGGGAAAAGTACCGCAAGATAAAACAAGATTGTAGATATGTGTCAGGGCTGGAGTAATGGTATCTAATACGTACTTTGCAGGCCCGATTTCAAAGCCGTCAATATCACAACATTTACTATTTCTAATTGATAGAAATGTATCAATGATTTTCTTTAGGTGTCGTAGGAGCCAAAAATGCAGAATCACTGGTTCGTGAACCTAAAAATTTCAAACAATTGGGATCGTGAGAACTCTTTACTAAACTGGTAAAATATTCATTGAAAGCTCCGGCTAATTTTTTTTCTGATATTACATTTCCATCGATCGTTATCTCCCTAATAGTCTCCTTACAGTCATCTCTGCCAAGAACAGAGTTAATACGCTTCCAAAGCATATCAGATTTTTTCTTGACGTCAACGTTAAATAAGTTTTGTAAGTATCCAGTCCGTCGCTTGAGTTTACCGTCGATTATGTGCCCGTCGCTTCCTGTAATCAACCCAGGCCAATCTCTTCGCGCTCACAGCTGGCCCTTATTAGGTGCATGACCTCACTGCTTCTAGTGCCTCGCAATCTGGTTCCAAGGATTCTTCTTTTCCGAGAATGTTGGATGTTACTGTTGCTTTACCCTTGTTAGCTTTTCGGCTCATCAGATTGCTTTCCCTGCCTAATTCAAGCCATTATTCATGGCGAACATTTCGTCACCTGGGTTATCAAGAGAACACAGCCATATATCCATGTCCAACAAACTTGCCGGATATGCCTAGCAGTTTCTTACCGGCTAGGAAACGTCAATTTGAAGTAAGCTTCCTCATTCTTTTATGTGATTCCGTTGGGACCTTGAAACTGGCGCGAGGGTTCACGGAGTAACTCAGAGTCATTCCCGGTAAGAGCGTCTTCAGCAGATATCGTTTATGATGTTGCATTCATGCGCATTCGCAAAAATCCTGCAATCGCGGAAGACTGTGGAACTGTTTTTAGGCATGCCAGGGCCTGGAAGGTGTTCAAGATAACTTGATCTTGGATAGTCTTTGAAAGAAAGTCTATATTGTTTCTGACTCGCATATCTTAATCTATAGAGGCAATCTACGTTGCCTTTATTTTTTTATGGTCTGTGCCTGCAGCTATCCTGCGGCGATATTCACCTGTACTACATGCAACTTCCCTCGTGCGAATTGCACATGGACAGAAGATTTAATGATTGACTATCCCTACCTCGACGGCGTGTATGCCGCACACGGTGAACCGGTGAAGACGAAGACAGCTTTACGGTTGTTCCCCAGCGTTTAGTAGTAAGCAGGGAGCCAGCGACGACATTCGCCTGCGAGCGTCAAATGCCGCAGCTGTTATTTATAGGTCATGAGCCTTCTACCCACGCTGCATGACTGAAACGATGTGAGGAATCGCACTGTACCGCATGTAAAGAGCTAGCTCCGTGAATACGCACAGAAGCCTGACGAATTTCTGCTCTCTCTTTCGTTTTACACAACTGCGAAATGCCACGGCGTTGCTGGAGAACGCTTCGCCTCCCTGCGTATTTCTCCAGCACCGCAGCTCGCCTTTCTGCAGGGAACCTTCATCGGGAGCATTTTCAGTTACCAAGCTCGTTACCTGAGCCGGCATGACCGAAGAAGGCAGCATGCTTCGCGCTTGGCCCGTCTTGGCTTCGCAGGTATGTCAACCGCATTGCTTATACACTAAATAAGGCGAGAACCAAAACTTTCTATGCTTCCTTGTGCGCAAAGGTGTTAGGAAATTACAAATGGGCTGTTGCTCGGTAGTGTTGCTGCTGCTGCGTGTTCCGGTGATGCGGAAGCCAACGACGTGTGGCACTCGTTTGATGTCATTCTTCTTTCTCGAGAAGTTACCGGTGTTCCCGCAGGGGAAATGCGCGTAAATATTTATTTCTTCGGTAGTGTACATTCTCTTTCTGCGCAATAAGCAAAGATTCCGGCCAACCTGATATGAAGTCCGTCAATGCAATTAGAAAAGTACAAAACCCAAAATTGGCAACAATCAGAGGACATTGAATATACGCTAAAGAATGTGATTCATCCCTCCGTCACATGAATCGGAATCGGTATAAGGCGACAGTGAAACGCGTCTTTAGGGCGACTGTTGTTTTGTGGGCTTTAACGTCCCAAAACCAGCTCTGATTATGAGACATGCCGTAGTGCAGGTCTCCGGAAATTTCGACCACCTGGGGTTTTTTAACGTGCACTGACATCGCACGGCACACGGGCCTCAACATTTCGCCTTCTTTAGGGCAACTCGGTGATGTTTCCGTGTCCACGGGTTTCAGTAATATTTTGAACACATGTTCTCCACGATACTGCAGTTATGTCTCCCAGTAGCAAGTCGTATAGCTTTCCTGAGAATGAATTTCTAAAATTTTTTGCGGATTCCCATGATGGTCCTTCTGTGTTTTGACGTCATTGCCTTCAACACTACCGGCACGAGCAGGCTAGCGGGAAAGAACGCAACGGTGATACTTCAGCGTTCAAATCGTCGCTGTCAAGTTCAGAAACGCTGGAACCACTCAGTACATTGTCGGTTGACCTGGCCACTGTCATTTATCCGACACCAGCTCCATATTTCTGATGGCGGGGAGGCTGTGACGTCTCGCGTACGCTTCACGAACCATCTACCTGTTTCGGTTTCTGTTTCAACACATCGTGCATTTGGTTATTTAAAATGACTGCTGAGTCCACGCGAAAATTGAACTAGGCTGCCAAGTGCCAGCGGAGGAAAGCGATATCAGGAGATGCTGAACAAAGAAACCCGGAGTCTCCCTCTCACAGCAGCTGTTGAACGCGTAAGCGGCAACCTGGTGAATTAAGAGGCGGTAGCTGGGTTCAGTACACCGTGAATTTTTACCCGTCGCAAGCGTCTGTTGGCTAGCGGAGGTGAGGTTTGAGATCCGTGAGATGCACGCGCAGATGTCCCCAGGAGTGCATTAGACTTCAGCGTCGGCTTGGCACCCTGGGGGGACGCCGCTCGGCCGTTGATATCGGAATCGTAGACAATGACGACGCCCGAGTCACGGAAGCGTTTTGCGTGCAAGCAAGGCGTATTACAAGTCAAAGCAGGAAACCGCCGCTATCGTCGCGCAGAATGGTCCGCTTCGATTCGTCC
>JABSTT010004210.1:0-23605 GCA_013339685.2 Hyalomma asiaticum | reverse complement strand
CATCTACACTATACATGGAAAGAAGTTTCTTCGACTGTGGAGCGACGGAACAACTTGAACCACAACAACAATCGCAGCGCTTCCTTTCCTTTCAGCGAGTGCAGCTCGTTTTTCTTACCTTTGGTAATTCACTCTCGTTGTCACCTTTGAAGCTAACGTGGCACAATTCAGTATAGGCATTTCATTGCATATGTAAGGGTAAAAATGTGCGTTTAGTGGTTGCAACCACGCTCCTACTAAAGAACCCATTACGCTACCACATTAGACGTCCTCGTTTTTAAGCGCCGACCATATTAGCGATAATAAATTAATGTTGAAAGTCTTGTATGGAAAGCCCTTCATTGATTAAAGAGAAAATTGGCAATGATTATTCGTCATTTAAACAATGTTTAATCGAACATAAGCGTCTACGCGAGCGTCTAAATCAAACAACAGAAAACAACAGATCGAGTGGTTCAACAGCGAACAACGCCGATCTCTTTATTCGACTCATTTATATAGGTTGGGGCGAGAGCTTGGGAAATCACAAATATATATTTGTCATTTCCCGCGAATAAACTGAGTTACAAATCAGCGCCTGTCCTGTTCAATCGTGTGCCTCCTTCGCCTGAAAGAATCCTTTAACATGAACCAACTAGGCGCTCCTGAGATTCTTTGACTCCTCAGTTACGCGGGAACGGGAGGGCGACAGCAACCATTGGGCAAGTGGTGAACATCCAAAAAATTGACGAGCATGTTATGACGCCGTCTCTTAGGCCAATATCCTACGAAAAACAGGTTTTTCTTTTTCAATTGAGTGGGACTTTTGTCAAAACGAATCATTTTATTTGGTCAGCTTAAACGCGTTGCGTGCAGAGAAAACGTGGTCATGCAAAAACGTGGCCGCAGGCTTTCTGCATACTACGCTGGCATACTGCACATGTGTTCTTCGTGTAGAAATGTTCATTTCGGAAAATATTATTAAGTAAGTGTAGAGACATTGTTTCTTCCAATGCATACGCTGTGACCATTCTTCGTTTGTAAGAAATTAATAAAACGATTCATTTTCGTATCTCGTATCTACATTATTCGAATACCTAGAGCTAAAATGATATTAGCAATCCTCGCGAGCTCCCGCTGTCTTGGAGATCGAGCTACGTACCTAGTGTATGTAATAGTTCTTCTTGCTTGTTCCTTCTTCTTTGATTCAATAATAAGAATCCTAGCTTAATTCCGTTTTCTTGTGCATTAGATTAATTTATAACATCAACATGATCCAATTCGCTGGAAATTATTCCCGCTCAATGTCACAGCTGCTTGTGTCCAGCGTGCATATTTTATAGCGGCCGTCTCGCGTCAGCAGGAAGAGGAAGGCAAAAGAGTGATCCTTCCAAGAATACAGGACACGCTTGTTCGGTGAGTGAGACCGGTGCATACAGGCCCTTCGGAAGGCAGTTTCGATGTTTCTTCTGGACCAGTAATCGAGTCAGACCTGTGTTTTCTATATGTGAAAGATTCACATCACGGGCATAGAGGTTCTCAGGTGCACTTCTATGTTGATGCAGGAAGTGCACGATGACAGCGACAGGCGGTAACTAGGTTGACGACGGTTACTGCCTTTCTCTACACTTCTCAACGGCACGGTCGCGGGAATTGTCAGTCCCTTGGGGGTTTCTTCGCGAAACTCTGGACACTCACCGGCCCAGCTTGGCGGCGTGCGACTATGAGCGAGTGCTCCCAGCGCTCGTATGGGTTGCGAAAAAAATCTAAAATGTTTCCACCGTGAAATCTCGTCCGTGGTCAGCATTTTTAAGAAAAAAGAACTTGCTCACTTTACAGAAAATAGGTTTTCCTTCCACTTTAAAAGCGGGAGCTACTAAACTACAGACTGTGTAGGGTACCATCTCGCCTTTCAGCATTCGGACAGCAGCGGCAAATTGAAAACAATGCCAAGAGACCCAAGGCAATACGTAATAAATATCACCAACGGTCAAGCAGTGCTAATAAGTGCAATAGATGTGGAACTTGCAGCAGGCACCAACAGCAGCAGGCACCAACATGTAAATAATTGCAAAGTGTTGCTCGTTATGACATTGTAAAAATTGTTGAATTAGAGCATGTTTGTTATTATTAAATGATAAAATTACACGGAATACACATCATCCTATGCAAGATGACTGAATCGCATGTCCAATCTTTCGGAATATTAGAATCACTTTCTATTTCGGAAAAATTCGCACAACTCATTATAGTATGGAATGTGAATATGGAAACTGTTGTATCCGAAAACTATTCGAAGCGTTCACATATTCGCACACATTTGTAATTTCAATGAAGTGTGCCTCACGGCCAAATGTATACTTGTCTGAGGAATTTCGTTATGAACGTTGTGATTTGTTGTCGCGTAATTTCATACAATCCCATAGATGCTAATTCATGTAATCACCTGTAAGGGGTGCTGGTAGCGTTAAACTGAAATCATTTGACGTCAATTTTGGGATACACCACGTGAACGACATGCGAGTTACAGGTTTCGGTACCACTCCGCACCAAGAAGAGCGGACAGTCGCGGATGAACGGCCGTATTTCGCTTGTCATGCGCCAGCGAAGAGCTTCACCTATATAATTTCGAATGTTCGATATTAGGAGGGTATAACGTTTGATTTTTTTTCTATTTGGAGTTGCATTATGCCCATATATGCATAAGAGTTCGACTCGCGTCAGAACCAACATTCTTAAATTCTAAAAAAAACATGAATATTTCTTGCAACATTTGTATTATGCAGGGTCAATTAATAAATAGATACCCGCATAGAGACCGGGAAGGTAGCAATGTTTCTGGCCTTATCAGATGGCTATAACCTCCTTAGTGAAACTAAGGTTTCATTTGGACCATTTGGAGCTGTATTGTGCCCCTAAAAGCATTAGAGTAGAGCTCGGGTCAGCACCAAGATTCTTAAATTCTAAAAAAATAATAATAGTTCTTGCAATGACATTCTCGTTCTTCACTGTTCATTTATGAATAGACACCCGCATAGAGATTACGAAGGCAGTAATGTTTCCGACCTTATGCGATGGTTATAACCTTTGGCCAGAATACGTTCCTGTAAGCCTTACCTCACGGCATTACTTGCGTGCTTCAAACAGTTAGTTTTCAAAGTACAAGTGGCTCTCTTATAAAATTGTGAACGCTATGAAGCACACGTGACATTGTCTCGCAGGAAGCTGATGCCCGCCATGTTGTCACGCCGCTAGTCTTGAGGATGTTGGTTTGAGTCTGAGCTACGATTGGCGTATACGTATGTTTTGGCGCACATTAAAAAAATTCTAGTTAAAATTTTTCCCAAGCCCCACACGCATTACCGCTATGGGAACAAGTAAAACTCCGAAGATTATATTCTAGCACTGACCCGCATTTTTTAGGCACGTATGACAGAATTAACAAGCCAGGCATTTTAAAAACTGTTTAAAGTTGTGAAAAAGTTGAAATGTGTAGATGTGAATTTTTCTTCAGTACTTACTGACACGTCAATACATTAGTATTATTGGTACGTATTTTAAGAAAATGACGAGTGTGGTCATGTAATTGACGGTATATACAAACTAGAGCACGCAATTCTACATGGGTCAGTCAGTGAAAGAACTCTATCAAAATGTCCTGCGATTGCTGGGACGGTCGAAAGGTCCCGCCTATGTAGCGGCCAAGGGTTTTTGAGCCCTGGCGGCTTCCTCGGCCCGCTAGACAGCCCTCCTTAGTGAAACTAACAGAATGACACGGTATTCATCGCGTGAGGACCGCTGAACGCTTGCAATGTTCGAAGGCCTGGGTGATTAGAATATCATGGCAGTTCTGTGAAACAGGGCTTTTATTCACAAAAAGAATTTGCTCAGGAATTGTTCACAAGAGAAAATTTCAGCCATTCTTAATGTCGGACATATCATTAACGACGGCATTAAGCCAACAACAAGGAGCACCTACGAAAGAAAGTTTTGTGAATTTGGCCTCTGGATAAACTAGAGCAACACGGCACCAGAAACAATTTTTTATTATAAGTCAACGAAACGTTAACGCAAAATAAAATAAAATAAACGCATAATATTTCTACACTTTCTTGAAGTGAAGAAGACGACCGGCGACGCAAAGCTTTTACGATGGCTGGGGAGAGAAATTGTGCTTACAGAAGCTTACAAAGGAAACAGAAGAATTCTAAATGAAAAATTTGTGCCTTAGCACAGGGAGCACTGTTCTGAGCTGGTTACCTCATGACAAGAGGTAGTACACGTCTGCGGCAAGAGCATTTCAAAAGCTGTTGAACACACTGTAACAGAATGGCACGATACTCATCGGATGAGGTCGGTGGAACGCGTGCTATGTTCGAAGCCCCTGCGATTCATAGTGGAGTGAAGTATTAACCGGTCAGGTGTTGTATACGCCAGGGACGTTAAGAATCTTGGTCTAAAAGACACATAGTAATAATTGCGGTCATTTTACTACGTGCAGCAAGGATGCTATTATTATAAGACGGCGTAGTGGAGAGCTCCGGAAAAGTTGGCCACCCGCAATTCTTTATGTGCACTGACACGCACTTCTAGCATTTTGCCTCTGTCGAAACACCATCACTGCAGCGGGGATCGAACCGCCGTCTTACAGGTCAGCAGCTGAGCACCGTAGCCAATGTGCCATCAGGGTTGCCTGTGAGTACGCATGTATAGAATAAATGTAGAATGCATAAAATAGACAGGGGGAAAGTTTGCTATAGACCATATATTCAGAAGGAAGGTAACTTCTGGGTCGAGATTCTACACCAGAAAATTATCCGTATATAATAGACCAGAATGTTGTCCGCGAGAAGGTCTTGCTGTGGTTATCTGCGCGCATGTTAGAAGAAGCGCTGCTTTAGGGGCGAAGCTCCTCTTAGTCTAACCTTGTCACGCGTGAGGCGTCAGTCGTCAGGCGTCAGGCGTAACCCGCGTGCTGGGAGGCACGCGCTCGCCCTCGGCGTTCGCCTCGGCGCGTGCCTCCCGGCGCGTGCCTCTCTCTCTCTCCCGGCGCGTGCCTCTGCTGTCTTGTGAGAGAGAGAGAGAGACAGAGAGAGCGAAAGGCGCGCGTTGGCTATGGAAACGCTCTTTCTTAGAGGAACGCTGTACCAGCTCGCAAAGAAGGAGAACGCGCTCTCACCCGCGAGAGACAACGTTGGCGCAGGCAGCGTCTCCTAGCGAGTTTCTTCATTGAGAAATACCGACTGCTAGCGTTGGACAAGCGTTCACCGGCAACCCATATATATATATATATATATATATATATATATATATATATATATTTAGATAGATACCCGCATAGAGACCGAACTATATATATATATATATATATATATATATATATATATATATATATATATATATATATATATATATATATATATATATATATATATAGTTCAGAAAGAAGATATCCGTGAGCCCGAATAAATATTTTCAAAAGAAGAGATTCACACGATTAACAAAAAGAATATAAGTTTACTGACGTTGCGGCCGGTGGACCGGCCTTCATCAGAGTAAAAAGCTGTTGCCGAGCACCCTCCTTTTAAGGGTACAGGAAGGGGGTACAGGAAATCGTGACATGGTAATCTCCTGCTCGCAAAGGATCTTACGCAGTACAGCAATTATACGAATCGCGCTGATGCCAGCTCTGGTATGTGTGTTTCAAAAGAAGAGATTCACACGATTAACAAAAAGAATATAAGTTTACTGACGTTGCGAGCTGGTACAGCGTTCCTCTAAGAAAGAGCGTTCCTGTACCCTTAAAAGGAGGGTGCTCGGCAACAGCTTTTTACTCTGATGAAGGCCGGTCCACCGGCCGCAACGTCAGTAAACTTATATTCTTTTTGTTAATCGTGTGAATCTCTTCTTTTGAATATATATATATATATATATATATATATATATATATATATATATATATATATATATATATATATATATATATATATATATACATGTAGGCACTGGATCTTGACTTGGAATGAAGTGCCTGTGGGAGATTTCACTTGTGCATAGTTGAACCATGAGGATTCGTAGCGTGCGCGTTAACTAAATTAATCCGGAACTCGGCACGATCTGCGATGAACATCCCGAGCTTCGCCCACTCATCATCATTCACTACGTGGATATGCTGTAATTTTTTTTTCCATCCTGTTGAAGCACTGCAGTTCGCGTTTGTTGTAACTGCTGACAAATACAAACAGACATCTGAGCACGCTTTCCCTCTCATCCCAATCCGCTACTTTCTTCTCCTATAGGCTAGCCCCTTTGTCCAGCATGGCGTCCGAACAGCCACAATATTGGAAAAGTCGGGGGCCTGAACAAAAGACACTCCTCTCCGTTTCGCGCATCATGGGGTCAATGTCCTGACAAGATGCGACGAAAGAACAAGTTGTGGTCGTGTAGGTGGTGCACTCCGCTGGAGCACAATGCTAAGATGGAGCACCTCACCGCCAAACTTTCATCGAGATATGGTGGAAGAAACCATGGCGATTACGTTCACGCAGGGTTGCGCATTTTTTTTTTTTTTTGCAGAGGAGTGTTGATGGCGCAGCCGTTAGCACTGCGTTTTCATCGTGCCTTGGCCCATAAAAAAGCAACAGAAGGAAAAAGCCAGGGAAAGAAGCAGTGGAAGAATGAGGTCTCAATAGCAAAGCGAATTTGTGACTCATCTTGTTGCCTGCCGGGAACAGAAAGATGACATAATGTGAGCGTAGAACACATGGCCTTTGAAGTGGCACTGGAGGCGGACAATGGGCGATCAAGGAGGGTAGGCGAGGACAAAGGACCAAGACCGCTCCAAATGACCACAACGTCAGAGATGCCGACAAACACACATACCAAAGCTGGCATCAGCGCGATTCGTATAATTGCTGTACTGCGTAAGATCCTTTGCGAGCAGGAGATTACCATGTCACGATTTCTGCATAAGGTAATAGAGCAATACAAATTTTATATTTATATTTCTTCCAAACAAAGCTGCTAATTCAGGTATAATAAACGAAAGATGAAGAGCAACAACAACCTCCAAAAAACTCATTCTTACGGCTCTTACGGCTTAGAGGGCTAACGCTGAATTGATAGCGCGCATTTAATATTATGTGAGTGATGAGCGTAATTATTTCGGCTACACGAAGTGATTACACTTGAAGCATACGCAGATATGAAGCATGCTTAGTATTGATGCACTAGCGCTTTTAACACGCTCCTCAAAAGCAATGGGGAATGTTGAACTACATGCATCACATGCCTCCTCAGAGGGAGGTTTGGGAGGGTTAAGTGCTTACAAAAATGCTATCTTGACGCTTGCTGTGAGTTCCCTTCAAACCTCCGGGAAGATATAGTGAGCGAAACAATGAACGATAACGAGACTTCCTGCACTACGTGTGTATGCACAAAGAAGTTAATTTTGGCCCGCCGCGGTGGTCTAGTGGTTATGGTACTCGGCTGCTTATCTGAGGGTCGCGGGATCGAATCCCGGCCACGGCGGCTGCATTTCGATGGAGGCGAAATGTATGTTCAGACCCCTGTGCTGTGCGATGTCAGCGCACGTTAAAGGTGCATTCAGACGAAGGACGGAAATCGGATTTTTCGCCGACGCGGACGGCTACTCCGCGGACTGGCCGGCTGCAGGTGTATCCACACGGCAGACGAAGCACTAGCAGACGACACAGCCGGAGGACCGGTCCACTCTCCAGCACACCCTCTCCACTAGCTACCAAAAGAATGTTTTGAGAGTTTCTCCTCCACCGGCAAGCCGACAACAGTCGCGCGGAGAGGGGAAGAAGAGTACTGGTTGCCGTCACTTTTTGTGGATACGCTAAAGCGGCAGCTCTCCCCCGCCAGAATCTGGATGTGAAAAAGGGGCTCGCATTATCCGTGTCCGCGGGTCGCGAGCGAGACGCGGACGAAGTGAATCCCGTCCGCGTCGGCGCACCCGTCCGCGTCGGCGGAAAATCCGGTTTCCGTCCTTCGTCTGAATGCACCTTAACGAACCCCCGGTGGTCGAAATTTCCGGAGACCTTCACTACGGCGTCTCATAAACAGAGCTAGTTTTGATACGTTAAACCCCACTAATCAATCAATCAAAAAAGCCAGTTTACTCATTTCTGCCCCTCTATTTCTCAATTTATGCTTTTTATAGCTAGAGAAAAAGTTGTCCTTTTTGAAGCGGGGCGGTTACAAGTTTTCGGCTAATCATTGGTGTTTTGCGATATCAAAGCCAGCGATAGCAAAGCCAGAGAAAGGGGCCCCAACATTCGATGAATGGGGGCTCTATCGTTTCTGGCATTTTACACAGCTGGCAGTTTGTCGTCCAAGTATGCCTGTGTCGCTGAGCCGCGTTTTTACTGATTATGATCGTGGTTCGGTTGAGGAAAGGACGCTAATTTCTGCAGCCCATGTTGGGAGCACGGCTAAACGTCCGCGCGGGTAGGGAAACGGAGTGAAAGGGATAGGAAGGAGAGAAAGCCGTAGTGGAGGGATCCGAATTTTTTGACCATCTTGGATTCTTTAACGTGCACTGACAGCGTACAGTACACGAGCCTGCAATCACGTCACCGATCACGTCACCAATCTTGTGTTGGCTTGTGTTTCAATATATGTTTCGCTTAAACGCTACCTCCTCCTTCTGCACCAAGCTATTCTGATTCATTATGGAGTGCAGAGAAAATGGGCTCTACGCGTCTTGTTGTTGTTTTTTTTGCCTCTAGAACCAAGCTCTGATGTAAAGAAAGTGTTTTTAACGCTCATAGACCACTAATATTCTAGTTGAACACAAGAGGCTAGCACCTTCCAGCAATGACTATACATGGTAAGCTACCACAAGGTAAAACTTGTAATTTTATCGGCTTTATGTATATAGCGGTTACCATCCGCTTACAAACGCAATACTGCGCGCCATGTCGCGTTCCTCGACGGAAGCACAGAAACACTTTGCCTTGTGTCTAAATTTTCCTGTCACGAAATTTAATGAAAAACAAAGCGCGGAATATACATGAAGAAACTCTTCGCATTGCATCACTCGTTAAAGCACATCCGAAACTTCCGCGTAACGTTGCCATCAGTGCTATGCGACCAAGTAATGCCGTGCACGCAAATCACAAAACATCCATAGTCTCATCAAACCATGGCCCATGAGGCAGCTTACCGCCAAGGCAAAGCGCATCGACTGTCTGTGCGGTTGATCAAGCCCCTGTGACGGAGTGCGCTTTAGTCACGTCTGCACGAGCTGGGGGACGAAGCGTGCGTTTAGCTATATGCCTCCACCCTCGGCGCTGACATATGTCACATGGTACCCCTAAAGGCGCACAGGCAGACGACAGCGAGCGCCAAGCAGCCTTCACTCCCGCCTCACCAGTGCATGCTTTTCCCTGCTCTTTAAGCGCACGTCGATCGAAGTAATATGTGACCTAACCAACATCATAGTTGAAACGGAATATAATGTTGACGATCATCGGGAAAATGTTCCGTGTGTCCCTCTAATATGTGCTGTCCCGATACACAGGATCCAATGCAGATGTGCATGGCCATCATTTAATTTTCTTACTTTTGCAACTCCCCAACAGTTGAAGTGTTTCGGCATCGAACGCACATTGTGGTCACCGTAGGTTCAACACAAGCGAGTCGTTTTACAGGGCCTGACGAATTCCCAGCATGTATACTAACTGCATGTCACCTTACAGTAGCAATAATAGGCCCGAAAAATTTTAGTGGGTCCACAAATTGCGAAGTAATGCTCATGACATCTTCGCTGTTCTTGCCACGTGGGCACGTTAAACTTCTTACCACCATGAACTCGTGTTGCATTGCGATGGGTCAGAATAAGATTAAACACAGATATTTCCTGAGTGTTCGCGGCAGCGTAGTGAAAACGCACGCAATCACGACCGGGACCAGAGCTAGTTCAGTTATTAAACGCAGAAAAACGCGGACGACGCAAGGGCAGACACATGTGAAGCGCTACTTCCTATTTAGCCTTAAATGCTAGAATGCGCCTATTTAGGCATTTACCGTTTTACAGCAACTGCTCGTGATTCAAACGCGCCTTATTGTTAAACCACGCTGGCGCGACCACACCTCCGGGAAACGGCGCCATCGCTCCTACGCTAGAGTTTCGTAAACGTACGCAGTAACAACAGTAGAAGACAATTCGTGGCTAACAGTCTGAGCATAGGATAAGAGAAACAAAAATACATTCACTCAAGGCAAGGAAATCGTCAGAAGGTACCGCGAGTCAATCGTCAATCGTTAAAATAATAAATTTGATATGAGGGGCAAGAAGACAGCTCCATAAATACTTAAAAAAAGCGTTCGCATGTACAATAACAGTGTCAAGAGCAAAAAGAAAAAGCGGGAACACTTAAATTTAAAGAAACCAGTACGCGGCATCACCTAGTTTTGCAGGTAATCAAGTTCCGTTTACGAGGGTGATATGGAAGATGCGCTACTTCAGATAGTGCAGAGTCGTTCAGTGCATAATGCCACGAGAATTTTGCTAGCCATTTAATCTCTATAGGTGCTGGTGAAACGAAGCTAGTCTATCAATGGCGAACACGTATACTAATAATTCAATACCAAGCCATATTGCTCCCCGACTTGAACTTCTTGTTTGCGGGCTCATGGAGAGAGCCTATGAAGCAGGAATTTTCAAACGGGGACGATCATTCAGATCATAGAGAAGAGCATTCAAACAACGGCGTGTTTAGCGAATGCAAGCGCGTCCAAGGAAAAAGCGGTCCTTTGTATGCGGACGTTGCATTTTTATGATATAGAAGCCTTACCCCCGTATCCATAAACGCTCCTCGACTCGACCCTTCACTCGAAACGCTTCTTGAGGGCGGTTTTCCAATTCACAGATCGCCCTCCACTCGAAGCGTTCCTCGACTGGAGGAAATCTCGAGCGTTTTACTTGAGATAGTCGAGGTAGGGCCAGAGCTACCTTGAACCTTTCCTTGAGTGAAGTATCATGGCGGATTACGCTTCGTTTGTCGACTATGTGCTCTGCGTCGGCGAGCTGTTTGACGACGTAAAAAACTGCGTAGGCATACCACGACGACGGTTGAGGGACCGGATAAATCCAATGGAGCACTACACCGACAGCTGATTTCTGGTGAGCTATCGCTTCACGAAGTGCAGCGTGAAGAAGCTGCTTGACTACTTGCCCCTTGAGAAGAGCTGCAGCAACCGTGGCCACCCTCTTCCACCAATGACGCAGCTTCTGATTGCGCTGCGCTTTTATGGAGCAGGCACGTTTCAAGTAGTGGCGGGCGACCTGGTGAATGTGTCTCAGCCGACAGTGAGCCGCATCATCGAACGTGTGTCGCGGGTGATCGCGAAGCATTTATTCCCAGCCGTCGTGAAGTTCCCCGTAACCCATGACGGGTTCCGTGAGACGATGGTCGAATTCCACCGAATTGCCAAGTTCCCCGGGATGACAGGGTGCATAGACTGCACCCACATCCGTATAAAAGCACCACATCCGTATAAAAGTTTCTCCCAGGCACTGTCCTTAGTGCGCTTGGACGCGTTGTCGGTGTTTCCGTTTTCAATTATCGATCTGTGGCGCGTCACCAAATTACACAGTAATTCGGACTCTTCGCGCGTGTAAACGAACCTCCGTGCGGTCGTCTTACCGCCGTCGCGCGTGACGCTGTCGTCCGCGCTCATGTCGCCGTCTGTCAGGGCAAGCAGGACGCCACGAGAGAGAGAGAGAGAGAGAGAGAGAGAGCTCTTTATCGAAAGGCAGAGAATTTAGCCGGCGTTGAAATATCGCTGACATGCTACTCTGCGTGGCGAGGGAGTTTGGGGAGCGAAACAAGTGCAAGAGACAGTGAAAAAGAAAAGAGAAAAGAAGTTGGGCTTTGTGTTTCTGACTATGATGCCTAATTGCGTCCAAAGATAGTTAACGTTTTCACCAACCCGCAGTTAGGTGATAGGGTGTGTTGCATGATGGGTGAGTGATGGTGACGACGGAGTCTATCGAGTTGACCTATACTTTTTAAATATGTAAACAAAAAGTCCATCGCACGTCTCTGTTGTGTGGGGCAAGCTAGCGGGCCTAAAACACACTGAGGTGATAAAGGGAGTTGTGTAAGCGACTGTATGCAATGTTCATAGAGCGCACGCTCATCACTGTTCGCTATGCATTCAAATAAAATATGTTCTATGGTTTCAGTAGAGCCACAGTTGCTGCAGTGTGGGCTTGTCTCCTGATGGAAGCGGTACCGTAAGTCGTTTGAATATGCAATGTTCAGCCGTAGTCGATGATACAAAGTTTCGAAATGTCGAGGAATGTTGGAATGTAGTTTTGATTTGGGATATGGGTCGACTGAGTATAAGAAAGTGTGATGATGCGTCGGTAACTTCCATAGTCGGTTCCTTTATTCGTAAGCGAATCGTTTAGCCATATGTGAAGCATCAGATTTGGTGAAACAGATTCGCTTATAGTTTTGATATCGAAGACCGTTACGTGCTGCTTCGTCGGCTTTTTCGCTGGGCAGAATGCCGCAGTGAGCTGGTATCCATTGAAATGCAATGCAGTGTCCTGCGGTAAAAGCCAGGTGGTGTAAATAGGCAATGTCGGCAGAAACGGGTTGATTAGTTTTCTTCAGGTAGTTGTACAATGTTTGCAGCGCTCCTTTGGAGTCGGCACGCAACGATGCAACAAGCAGCTTGCACAGCGCACCGTGGAACGTCAGGATAAAATCTGGCGCGCGCACACATTACGCGAACAACAGTCACACATCCGGACCTGTCCAGGCATGCTATCCCAGCGGATTCGGCTCTGGCGTGGCTTGGATGAACGTAGCATCGCCTGCTGTCGAAACTAGCTGATAATGTTTCAAATTTCACTTATAACTTCCAATGCAACATGTATTTAATAATAGGTGATAATTTTTAAATCGTTGGCTAGCATTTCAACCGAAAATTCTCGTACTTATCGTAGTATTAGGCTGTACACCCTCGCTACCAGACGCGTCTTTCGTAACTCAAGTGAAGGAATGTTTCTCGAGCAGCCTCTTGACGGAGGAGCGCTCGAGTGGCGTTCTTGAAACCCAGCGGCTCCTTGAGAGGAGGAAGGCGCTGCGCCTCGACTCGGTGAAGTCGAGGAGGAGCGTTGAGTGAAGGTGCGTTTGTGAATACGGGGGTTAGTGTGTCCTTTGCGGCACATGTCCAGTCGCTGGCAATCTGAGTTCACGTGTTTACCCATAGCACTCAGCCTGTTCGGGCTGAAACCACAACACTGATACCTGCGCGTCCAGTAGCCATCTCAGTCTGACGTGCAGCCGATTTTCGCTTTAGCGGGTTTCTTCGATGGCACAACGAAGTTCATTCGTACATCACGAAGCACGCATTTAGCAAGGTAGCACATGAGAAAGTCAGCATAGGCAGAGGCTTTCAATCGCTACATAGGCTTAGCAAAGCTCTGGGTGACTTCGCCTGTCAAGGAAAGCAAAATGCTTTGCTCAAAGCGTCAAACCCGGCAGGGGCGAGATCTGAGACCATTTTTCTGTTCCCGATCTCATCGCGTTCGATTTTTGTCGCTCGGCATTGGCCGAGGGCGCGCTGACGTGGTAAGGAGCGGTGAGTAGCTACTTTGTTGCACGGATCGTTTTCCCAGCATCATCGCGCAGGAATCACACTAGAAAGTGATGACAATAAATAGTAGTAGCAAATCCATAGAGTTTCCTACTAAAATACTAGAGGGAAAACTGGCGCTACGATCGTGAAGATGCCATGGGAATGATGGGTATGACATGGATTTGTCTAGTCTTCTTGCTTGCGGCTTCAAACGTTCTGGTGGATTTGTTTATTTCTGTTTTTAGCGTCGGTGACGCGAGTGACATTACTATACTTTTTCATTACGTGACGAAGGCAGCGGCTGTAGCGTACGCTTTACCGCTAGAGATCATCAGACTGTCGCATGTACTAAAGTCGTTTGCCGTGCAGTCTGTTTCGCTGTTGTGTTTGTTGAATAGGCTTGTTGATAGCTACACATATTATTTGCAGTGGTATTTTACCCAGCCTTAGAACTATTTGCGCTGCGTCTCGCGAACCTTACCGACGTGATTTTGCTGCTCTTTCTTTTCTTTTTTATCAGGTGCGAAAGAATCTGTAAGCGCACGTCGCTTTCACAGCTGACATACATCCCTTGTGACAAGGCTGTCCGCATATCCTGTACTAGATCATTTCAGTTCCGCTATCTGATTAATTCAACGCTGACCGAATGTGCCAAGCAGACGCACAGTTATCGTGCTTAGTAGACACCCAGTGGGCGATAGGCAGACGCGCCTGCAGACGACGCTCTAAACGTCAGCTCAAATCGAAGCTCAGGCGCAGTTTCTGACGGAATTTAACGGCACAGTTGTTTACCAAACATCACGTTTTTTTTTCTCTCTTTTTTTCACAAAACCAACCACCAAGCGATGGGTGATATTGCGCTCCTGGCCTTCCGCAGGGGCTTGACCCATGCATATAGTTTGTAAAAATACAGTGGAGCACTTGCCGTGCACTAAAAGAAGCGAGCGAAAGCCCGTTTTTTTATATTTAGAAGACACATCTACATTTTACACACTTGAAAATGTCAGCACGTCACTCACAAGAGCAAAAATCTTTATGTTATGTTCAAGCTCAAATATCTCTGGAACTTAAACCCGTATTGACGCTGCTAAATCTGGGCACAAGTAGAGGAGGCAACATTGCCATATCGCACAATATTACTAAATTTCTGAGCGTTCAGTATTTTTCTAACCGCGAAAAAGCAACTGGTATCTGCGCACGCACATAGTTATTCCAAAGTCTTCCGTTTTAGCGCAATATTTTGTCGTAAACGACCCATTCTTTTGAAGCCGCAAAGCCATATGAAGCGAGCACAACGAAGACTAGGCAAATCCATGTCATACCCATCATTCCCATGCTGGCTTCTTTGAAACTCCCGTAGACACTAGCGCCAGTTTTCCCTCTAGTACTTTAGTAGGAAACTCTATGAGCAAATCTACTTAACGCGTAAGGAGCCATTTAAGCGTGAAAAGCGAATTCAGTTCTTTTTTCTTCGTAAAAGAACCTTATTGATAAGAAAGTGAAAATATCAGGACAGCTCTACTAACGTGAAACCTGGGAAGGTGCAAAGCATGCGGTGATGCGCCAGTGTTTATCACAGGAACACGTCAGCCGCTGCTGATGGGCTTGCTTTTACCATGGCCACGACGACGACGTTAGACGCCGACGGCCCTGGCGCACTAGCAGAAACTTGTTAGAATTGTTTCTGGCATGACAACGCCACACATGCAGCGTCTGCGTGCACTGCCTTCAGGATAGGCTCACACATGCCCACACGCTGACTGCACTACTTCCAGGATGGGCCCACATAATTTTTGCAAACCGAACTTATCAAATGTCTGTTATTAATTCAATTAAATCCTGGCCCCGCCACGGTGGCCTAGTGGCTAAGGTACTCGGCTGCTGATCCGAGGGTCGCGGGATCGAATCCCGACCGCGGCGGCTGCATTTCGATGGAGGCGAAATGTTGAGGCCCGTGTACTGTGCGATGTCAGTGCACGTTAAAGAACCCCAGGTGGTCGAAATTTCCGGAGCCCTCCACTACGGCCTCTCATAATCAGAACTGGTTTCGGGACGTAAAACCCCACAAAAACAAAATGAAATCATAACCCTCCCTTTATTTTAAATTAGTTTAAATCGTGTTATATGCTTTATTGATGGGGTTGCCCAAATGTCGATGTTAACCTTTTGTTAACATTTTGATCACAGATGTTCCGATTTTTCTTTTACATGCTGCTGCACCGTACCGCGACGGACGCAGGACAAGCCTCGGCTTTAAGGTTTTTCTCCTCGAAAACACTTCAATTTTTCGTGTATAGTCCAACAGAAGATGGCAGGAGATGCACATAAACTACTAGGGTGTTGACGGCTTGCCGGGCCGCTACTCTCGCCTCCGCGTTCTCACATATCTTACGGGCCAACCTGTCACCAAGCAGCGCCAGCCCAAACAAAAGGGAGCGACAACCATTGCGACGCACTCAGCCGCGACAAATTCCGAGCGAGAACCGCGCGCCCACTTTGTGACGTTGCAGCGAGCGAACGCATTCTGTTCGGAACAAATATATCCCGCAGCGCCCCAGCTCATTAGTACTGAATTCGAATTCAGCAGTAGAAAGAGTTTCTTCAACCGTGAAGCTCCTTCTGTCAAATTAAAGGGTGAAGTAGACGATAGTGCCCATCTTTGCAGAAATGAAACATATCGCTAATCATCTACGACTTTCCTCGATCCTAATAAATAACGAAATAATAAAGACGGAATAAGCTTCGTGTGTGCATCATAAATTTATAAGTAATGACATTGGAGAAAGAATAAGCCGCAGTCTCATCCATCACAGTCACTGCCGGTTCTCGAGGACAGATAGCGCTGGAGTTGGAGATTGATGGAGCAGGCTACGGGAACACAAAATAGAGCCGCCCATGTTATTATATTAGCATATCTTAAAGTAAAAAGAAAAAAAATCGCTTGCTAAACGCTGCTCAGAACTTCAGATAACCTCATGTCGCTCTTTCGAGAAAATATACTTTTTTCCTTATTCCCTATGGCAGACTTTTAGAAGTCCGTAAAGTTAGGTTAGATCGTATGAGCGACTATGCTATATATACGCAAGAGTAGCTGCGTGCTTTATAAACGTCTAGAGTTTGCGAACCGCCAGATAGATTAGAGCTTCGCGACTAACTTGCGCAGACGCTGAATGATACATATTCAGTATATTGCAAAAGAAAGGCCCATGAATTACCCGCACACTAGCAGGAGGGCTTATACTGAAAGACCTCTTTATAATATAACCGAAAGTCGAAGGCGACAACAGAGAATTAAGAAAGCGCTACTTGCAACGTTTAAAAGAAGAAAAAGCTGCGGCCATTGGCAGAGCACGTCGTATATATCACTGAAAAGAAATTTTAGATTTATTTATTTACTGTACATAGAGCTATCGGCCGCGGCGTCTGGATCAACCATGTGTAAACTAGGTAAACAAAACGAATCTTCTCCGCATTACCAAGGCTATACCGTTAACGCCTGGGTAGTCGTACTGAACGTGCTTTACTATGCGTCATCTTAGAGTGCTACGACGTGACGAGAACTCGGAGTCCATTATAAAGAAAGTAAATGGTACTTCAAGATGAAGGTTCTCGTGGCGCAGCCGCAGCGGTTCTTTCAAGTCATGCCCATTGCACTATGAATTGCAAACGCATGAGTCGCAATAGCATACTCTTAGGAGCTCGTCGTGTATTCTCCGTGTGGTAAAAATATGTGCTTTGCGGTGGCCAAAACAGGCACTTCACACGCTCACAATGCTGCGTCAGCGGATCGAAATACCATCTTATCAATACAGTAGGAAACACTGTGTCCACCGTATGTCTAGCAGTGCGCTTACAGGGAATTGTCTTTTTGTTTTAGTAATGCTTGCTGCACATTACCATTTCGCTGCCATCAAAACGCAGCCGCCGCGGTCAGCATTCTACCCGACGATTTTCGGATACGCACCCTCGGTGCCATACAGCCACTATAGCAGAGTGGCGGGGTAATTCTTCACCATGTCAGCAAAACCTTGTATACCAAAACGCTTCATACAGTCATTGCTCCAAAGTAAGGAAAAATTCGAAGTAAGGAAAAAAAGTGACCTCGCGCGATATCTTCGTTGGAATATATATTGAATGGACCCTGTTCCTCAAGCTTCACAAAAAAGGTACGCTGCACAAGAGTCCTCATACAGAAATGTTATCAGAGCATAAATTCTACTTCCTAATGACTTCGCAGAAAAACGTTGTTCTTTTAGAAGACGTTCCCATGTTCCCGCAGAAAAACGTCGTTCTTTTCGAGCTCAATTTTCTTACTTTTAAGGCGAACACATTCGGGGAACTAAATGCTTACCAGGATCGATAAATTTGACGCTACGTATTACACGAGGCCAAAAGCGAATGCATGTACCCTGCTTGAAGCACTGCATACAATTTAATTTGAACTCCGTTTTCAAAGTATGCTTTGCTGAGAGACGCCCTAGGGAGCCATAACTCTTTCTGTAGCGAAGGACGAATAGCAACTGAAAATACTGAATATTCTGTTGCCTGTTCAAGCCCTCCAGGTGCACAGTTGCGTGGATTCTTACCAAAAATAAACTGTAATCAACTGTACAGAAGATCTATAATGGCAGGGACCTCCTGCGTTGGCGCACGTAAAATTTGAGGTCCATTGCACACTTAAGTGTACTCGCAACAATATTGTCACCATAATAATTATTAGCCTATATACCTCCACGTCGCTCTCCGTTCAGTTCATACTGTTTGAGCTGATTCCATTTCATGGCGCGAACTAGAGCATAGCACCCTGAACCCGGGCCAGGCCCGAGCTTGTAACTTATTAATGCCTACCCGCGTGAGCAGGCCCGCTGACTACGAATGACACCCGGGCGCCGCCGGAGCCAGAGGAAAAACTTTGCCTTCCCGACCCGGCTCAGCCCAAACTAGGCACGGCCGCGGCCGGAACGTGCAATAAGGAACATCCCATAGCGAATGCCACCATGCGCGAACAAAATATCAATACTACACAGTTGAAACGCCTTCATTTTCATTTCTAACACCTTCTAGAGGCACGGCATTAATCTAACACGCTCGGGCATAGTGCTAGACAATCGTAGTCAAGCAGGCAACGCGGCATCAGTGAATGACGCTCATTCGGTACCGCGGCGTCTGCATTTCGAATCCAACAATCTTTTCCGACGTGAGAGGCTGGGAAATGTTACTTTCAGAAGCAATAATTTGCTTTCCTTTAAGAAACTTCCATGGAAATCGTACGTCAGTGTGAGCCATCTGCGGAGTATAGTTTACCGCATCAGTGTTAGAGCAAACGCCAGCTGTTATTACGCCGGATCTTTGGACACTTAGACGCGTAAGGCATTCGCCCTACTTGACTGTCCTACTGCTTTAATAACAGCGGGAGGCACCTTGAAGAAGTCTTGTAGTTATTGAGTCTCCTTATCGCACGGCGGGGAAGAAAGGAAGCGTGTTGACGTTGCAGGCGTTCGAAGTATTGACCCCATGCTCCGGAGAAGTCAATCCACTGCAATGACGCTTGCGAGAAGCGAATATATGTGAACCAAACGAATGGCTTGGACATTCTGCTAAAGAAAGAAGCGATAGGAGAGGGAAAGACTGAGACAACAAAATGGAAAGAAGAAAAACAAAAAAAAAGACCAAAGACCAAAATTCATACGAGAGAAGGAAACAGGACATAGTGTTAAGAACGTATTCATATGAAGTTAAGAAGAAATGGACGTGGGTCGGAAATGTGATGCGAAGGCAAGACAACCGTTGGTAGTTCAGGGTAACAGAAGGGAACCCTAGAGAAGGCAAGCGTGGCAGGGGGCTGCTGAGAGCTAGGTGGGCAGATGAGATCAAGAAGTTTGCGGGGATGAATTGGGCACAGTTATACCAGGAAGGGATAATTGGAAATTTAGCCGAGAAGCTTCTGCCCCGCAGTAAGTGTAGACAGGCTGATGACGGTGAACGAAACAGGAAAGGATCACGTGGTCGTTCCATTATTATACACAACCCCATGAACCGAAGAGACAATGACGCCAAGGACGGCACAGAGGATGTTACTCGTAGTTTTTAGCGGCAATGTAGCAATCAGGACAAAAATGTAAATGAACTAGAGGGAATGAAAAAGCAGAGCAGCTGACAGTGGGGACCGAACCAACAATTTTTGGATAACTCGTTCGATGTTGTACAAACTGAGCTATGGCGGCGGTGGTTCCGTCGTCCATCGTAAACTAAAGAAATACTCAATAATGTGGACGATGGAACGAGTGCAACTGTTGCTCAGTTGGTAGGGTATCGGACGGGTTATTCGGCAGTTGTGGGTTCGTTCCCCACAGAAGGGTTGGTATGTTTTATCGTTCGCTTTAATTTCTTTGCGTTTGAGTCATAACTACAACACTACAGTTGAAGACTACAAATAAATTGCCCTATGAGTTTCTTGGCCTCATTCTATGTTGGGTTTATGGAGAAAGAAGAGAGATTTATTTTCCACGCTGAGATGCGGACCAGGGTTGGAACCTCCAAAGACAAGCTTCTTCACCACTACAATGTACACCACGTTTCCGAGAAGCCAATATATGTGAACCATTTGAATGGCTTGCATTTTTCTTTGTTCGAGCACCGAGTTCTGGGGTGTGTGTGTGTGTGTGTGTGTGTGTGTGTTGTAAATGGAAAGCATTTCTGGCTCGCATAAATTGCGGTGCGTATCAAAAACTCATCATTATTGGTAGTTCAAGCCCTCAAGAGTGCGCGTGCACTTCTACGCAATGTCCAGTGTGCTGCCTTCGCATGTGCTCTTCTTTCTTTTACGCACATGACCTCAGCCCACTGGCAAAACTGCGGCTCGCAGCCGGACGTATTGTCCGGCTATATACACTTGTATTTACAAGCTCCACTATAACCGTGGACAGCAAGAACAGCCAGCGTTCGGTTATCACTTCGTCGTCTTCTTCTTTCGACCAACCATGAAAGACACTCGCGTATGTGCCGCAGCAATATATAGGGAGAGAGAGATTTTCACTATAGGGTGTGCTTATTTTAAGTCAACTAATCACTGATGAAAGGCGGTCAAGGGCTGCCGTAATGATGGTCATTGTGATTAGGTTAAAGAAAAGACGCTAATTTCTACTGCCCATGTCGGGAGCATGACGAAGTGTCCGTGGGATTATAGGGGTAAATGAATGAAACAGATAGAAAGGAGAGAAAAGCCGTAGTGGGGGGTTCCGGAAATTTGGCCACCCGGGGATCCTTAATGTGCACTGACAACACATTTTCGCCTCCATCCAAAATAGGACCGCTGCGGCCGGGATAGAACCCTTCTTTTGTTGGGTGGCAGCAGAGCACCATAGTTAGTACACCTCCGCGGTGAGCACCATTACTTCACCACCGCGATGGGCGACATCGAACTGCGCCAAGAACACGGACGTTTCTCCCTGTTCTCCTTCAGACCACCCTGTCCGTTTTGCGTAATACTCCTCGTTTCACAGACAAAGCCCCCAGGTCGAGTAATAGAGCTTGCCTGAAGGTCACGCGACACTGCGCGTCGGCTTGCATCCCGTGACAAAGGAGCGTCGAGCATCGTCATCTATTCATCGCGCTTGCAGTGTAGTAGTTATTTGCAGGCTTGTTGCCGGAAAGGTGGCTCATCGCCTCACACGTCCCAGAACAATCGAGCGGTTTTCAATCGATCTTGCACTGTACGGTTTGTCGTATGCTTTGGAGGAAATATACAGCATAACAACGTCCTCGGCAGTGTTCCGTTGCACCCGTCCAGTCATGCCAGTTGCCATTTTTTATTGCATATAGGGAGAGCGCGCACTTGTATGTATTGATAAAAACTCACGTGTTTTCTTGGGAAATGCGTTTTGCTCGAACATTCGGAAAGATTCTTGGCAAGGGGTCGATGGGTCCAACCTTACGGGACAAGAAGAGAGCGGAGTGGATTAGGGAACAAACGCGTGTTAAGGACATGTTAATACAAATTAAGAAGAAGTGGGCGTGGTTGGGCTATGTAATGCGAAGACAAGACAACCGTTGGTCATTAAGGGTAACAGAGTGGATCCCTAGAGAAGGCAAGCGTGGCAGGGAGGCGGCATAAAGTTAGGTGGACAGATGAGATCAAGAAGTTTGCTGGAATAAATTGGGAATTAGCACAAGACCAGAAAAATTGGAGATCTATTGGAGAAGCCTTTGGCCTGCAGTGAGCGTAGACATAATGATGATTATGTTACCTTTCCGGCCGCTTGGGACTAATTTCACACGACAACCCGTATCATGTGCTTTTGACTAAAACGTTGCAACTTAAATTGAGGACGCAGCGGGCAATGGAGCGGAACGTGGCAGGTGTAACCTTAAGGAACAAGGAGAGAGCGGAGTGTGTTAGGGAAAAAAACGCTTGTTAGGGGCATCAAACAAAAATTAAGAAGAAGAAATGTATATGCTCGGGAGATGTAATGAGAAGGCAAGACAACCGGTGCTCATTAAGGGCAACAGAATGGATCCCTAGAGAAGGCAAGCGTGCCAGGGTGCGGCAGAAAGCATGGCAAGCCATACGTAATATAGTGCCGAGTTACTGAGTTGAGTAATAGTGAGGATGAAGGAAAGGAGGAGAGAGTGCATTAAAAAAGAGGTAAACAAAGAAGGCAGACATAAGAAAGAAGATGATGTAGAAAGAAAGAGAGAAGGAAAGAAAGAAAGGAGATGGAGAAACATGAATAAATAAATTAATCTGAGTCCGCAAGGTGGTGGCGCATTCTTGCCAGCTACGCTCTTTGTACAGGCATCCAACTGGCTTCAGTACTTACGCCAAAATTCTCTCTAACGGCCTACTGCTACCGGTGTTTTACCCGAACCGATTATATTATCGCTCTCTCAAATAGCAATATCAAGGTCCCTTTTTTTGTTCAGCCGATACGTAACGCGTGCACAAGATATCACCAGTGGGACGAGAGTAAAAGACGTGTCCACACTACTGAGAGCAAGAGACGTAAATAATAATAATAAAAATATACGCAAACGCTGCCACATAAAGCATGGATGGACTTAATAGGGGGAGCCATTACGGTAATATTCTCCACAGAATACATCCCCTAGAGGTAAAAACCTTGATATTAACGCTACTAAGTCGTTTCCTCAAGAGGCGCGTTAGCGAGTTGTTTGTTTTCCTGGAGACTACTGTTTGTCATTTAATGACCGAGACATTCACGTGGAAGCTTCGAAATAGAATATTACCTCTCCTTTGGTGAACATTTGAACATTCTGACAATTGAATATATATAAAGGCCACTCCGCGAATAAAAAAAAAAGGGGGGGCGGGGGATATCGCCGGGAAGCCTTGTTTATCGGGTGAAATTGCCGAAAGTCAGATGGCTGGTCGTATAACCAAAAGCTTGTGGTCTTCATAGTTTGTTGTTTTATTTAACCGCTGTGTTGTAGGCGTCAGTGAATATCTATGCTCATATTTTCGTGTGCGGTGGTTTTCAAGGGTCAAAATGGGCTTTTCAGGGCGTAAAGTACACAATGTTTCTCTGAATTCGCTTAGAAGTCATATTAATGTCAGCCAACCGCAGCTGCCGAGCTTGCCCTGCATATGATAAACGTTTCCATATTACAAAATTCTGACTGCGGGTATAATACGTTTCAACATGCATTCCATTTTTATTTGCGGCATGATTGCTCAGTCTGTGTGCCTTTTTCCCCTAATTGTTCCACGACAGCAGATCATACAAAATGATGGATGATACCACCACTATTCTTATCGCTGGATACAATTAGAGCTAATGAGAGAAGCAAAGAGTTTATGTGTCTAACGTCGAAACGTGTTTTTCATTGTTCTTTTTTTCTGACATCCGCATGAGCTTCATGATTGAGTTCTGCCTTATCTCCCTATCTTTTCGTTCTTTGTGAGCATAATATTTGTAAGCGGTATTGAGACATAATTCCATGGTGTTGTAATACCGAAAAAATAGCTGCATTTTACTGGAGAGGC
>JABSTT010004209.1:0-25524 GCA_013339685.2 Hyalomma asiaticum | reverse complement strand
GAAAAAATAGCTGCATTTTACTGGAGAGGCGAAATACGCGCAACGTTCTTCTTCTTTTCTTGTGTCGGCGCCTCTGGTCGCACTGGCGCACTTTTCAAGACGCGCGCTTGTCACCTCACACATCACATCGCGCACTTCGAAATACGTGCACTTCATTCATCACACGCTTTAAATAACCGAATACACGATATGAAAACCGAAACGGGTAGATGCTTCGTGCAGCGTATGCGATGACGTCACAGCCTCCTCGCTATCAGAAATATGGAGCTGGTGCGAGAAAAATGGAAGTGGCGACGTCATCCAACGATGTATTGAGCTCTTCTGATCTTGACAGCGACGATTTGAGCGCTGAAGTATCGCCATTTTCCTTTAGACGGCTCGCCTGCTCGAGTAGGCAGCGCTGGAGCCATAGGTCGGCAGTGTGGGAGAACACTCACTCACATTCACCCTAATTTTTCCAGAACCCGCACTCACCTCCACTCGCACTCACTCCCACTGGCAGTCACTCGCACTCACCTCCACGCACACTGACTACTACTCCCTCGCATTCAATGCCACTCACTCGCACATTGCAGGTAATGACGTCAAAAGCACAGGGTGGCTCACGTGGGAATCCGCTAAAAAATTTTAAAATTCATTTTCAGGAAAACGAAACGACTTGCAATCGCCTGGCTTGGCATGAATTATTGTAGTACCGAAGAGAACATATACTGAAATTTTGATTGAGATCAGCGGACAATGGAAAATCGCCGGAGTTTCCCTTTAATGTAAAAAAAAATGTGTAAAGGTCTGTTCTCTTTTCCAGCTATTTTTATACACTGCATAAGAACAAAAAGGTTATCATCCAACCGCCCGTCGACTCGAAATCCATTTTGGAGTTCGCCAAAAGTTCCATTACGCTCTGTTCATATCTGCATTTTAATTTGCTTGTATCACCGACCTGTATAGTACTGATGTAATGGTCAGTGGTCCACATGAGCGAATGTTATTTTTCTCTCCCTTGCCCTTATAGATGAAGCTCATCCTACTTTGACGACAACTGTCCGGTGTTCGCCTGTCCTGTTAGTTTTTTAAATGCGAAGCATTTCTTAGCGAACTTCTGCGAATTTGAGCGTATCTATCTATCTATCTATTTATCTATCTATCTATCTATCTATCTATCTATCTATCTATCTAGCCGCCTACGATTTTGTGCTCTCCTGGCCGTTTCGCTTATGGGACCTTTACGAAAATTGGTCATCATCATCATCATCATCCTATGTTATGTCCACTTCAGGACGAAGGCCTCTCCCAATCCTCTCCATTCTTGCCTGTCCTGCGCGAGCTGATTCCATTTGACGCCTGCGAATTTCCTGATTTCGTCCCCCCATCTTACTCTCTGTCGTCCGCGGCTACGTTTGCCCTCTCTTGGTATCCATTCCGTCGTTCTAACTGTCCATCGGTTATCTATCCTTCTCATCACGTGGCCTGCATGCCCATGTCCATTTTTTCTTTTTAACGTCGGTTATTATGTCGGCGACTCCTGTCTGTTCTCTGACCCACTCGGCTGTCTTCCTATCTCTAAATGTAACGCCTATCATTTTTCGTTCCATCGCCCGCTGCGCGGTTCTTAACTTCCTCTCGAGCTTCTTCGTGATTCTCCAAGTTTCTGCCCCGTATGTCAGTACTGGCAAAATGCAGTAGTTATATAGTTTCCGCTTGAGTGATAGTGGTAGATTTCCTTTCATGAGTTGGGAATGTCTCCCGTACGCGCGCACGGTTGATTTCTTTTGTATGGGCGGGTTCTCCTGTCAGTAGCTGTCCTAGATATAGGTATTCTTCTACGACCTCTAGTGTCTGGTTTCCGATCGTGAAGCCATGTTTCTTCGCCGTGCCACTTAGCATTATCTTTGTTTCCTGCATGTTCATCCTTAATCCTACTTTAGAGCTTTCTCGGCTTAAGTCTTCAATCATCTTTTGCAGTTCGTCGCCATCATTGCTAAAGAGTACTATGTCGTCTGCAAATCGTAAGTTACTTAGATATTCGCCGTTAATCCTTAGCCCTCTCTTACCAGTCTAGTCTTTTGAAGATTTCTTCCAAACATGCAGTAAACAGCATTGGAGAAATTGTATCTCCTTGTCTGACACCTTTCTGTATTGGGATTTTTCTGCTTTTCTTATGGAGGAGCAGGGTGGCTGTAGAATCTTTATAGATGTTGGCTATTATGTTTACGTATCTATCGCATATTCCTTGTCGTCTTAATGACTCTAGAACTGCTGGTATCTCTACCGAGTCGAAAGCCTTTTCGTAGTCTATGAAAGCAATATAGAGGGGTTTGTTGTATTCCGCGGACTTCACGATTACTTGATTTATCACATGAAGATGGTCTATGGTGGAGTATCCTTTCCTGAACCCTGCTTGTTCTCTTGGTTGATTGAATTCAAGTGTGGCCCTTATTCTGTTGGAGATAACCTTTGTGAAAATTTTGTAAAGTGTTGAGAGTAGACTGATCGGCCTGTAGTTCCTCAAGTCTTTAACATCTCCCTTCTTATGTAATAGTAGAATATTTGCGTTTTTCCAGCTGACTGGTACATTTGAAGTTTTGAGGCATTGTGTGTATAGTGTGGCGAGCTTTCTAGTTAGGAAGTCTCCTCCGTCTTTGAACAAGTCGGCTGTTATGCCGTCTTCTCCGGCCGCTTTTCCGCGGGACATGCCCTGAATTGCTTTTCTAACCTCGTCCGTAGTAACGCATGGAATTTCGGTGTCCTGATCGACATTTATTACCCTCATGGTGGGGGGACTCGTATTTGAGCTGTATAGTTCAGAATAGAAGTCCTCGGCCACTTTGGTTATATCACTGAAGTTAGTAACGGTGTTGCCCTGCTTATCTTTCACGGCATGCATTGTGTTCTTTCCCGCGCAAAGCCTCCTTTTAGTTGTTTTGATGCTGACCCCTTTTTTCACGGCTGCTTCTATTTCTTTCACGTTATGGTTACGTATGTCCCTGACTCTACTTTTACTGATGAGCTTAGACAGCCCGGCAAATTCTATCCTGTCTCTTGAGTTAGATATTCTCATATGTTGGCGTTGTTTGATCAAATTTTTAGTAGATTCAGAGAGCTTATTTACATGTTGTCTGAGTGCTTTGCCCCCTACTTCGATCGCTGCTTCGGTGATCAGCTTAGTAATGTCTTCGTTCATCTTCTCTATGTCCTCAAGCTCTTCCTGTCCTAAAGCCTCATACTTGTTCTTAAGTGCAATTTTAAATTCTTCTGTTTTCGCCCTGACCACATCGAGGTTGGCCTTCTTCCGCGTGATTAACTTTGTCCTTGTGCGCTTTAGATTGAGGGTTATCTTCGCCCTTACTAGTCTGTGGTCACAAATTCTGACCTTATTAACCACTTCCGTGTCTTGTACTATACTTGGATCACTGCACATTATGAAATCTATTTCGTTTTTCGTTTCTCCGTTGGGGTTTTTCCATGTCCACTTTCTGTTCCTACGTTTTTTAAAGAAAGTGTTCATAACACGGAGGTGATTTCTTTCTGCGAATTCCACTAGCATCTCTCCTCTGCTGTTTCTATCACCTTCGCCGTAGTTCCCGACCGCCTGTTCTCCTCGTAGTTTCTTTCCTATTTTCGCGTTGAAGTCCCCCATGACAGTTGTATATTGGGTGTGTACCTTGCTCATTGCCGTTTCTACATCCTCATAGAACTGTTCTACAGCCTCGTCATTGTGGCTTGTCGTTGGTGCGTTACATTGTATTAGCTTTAGTTTGTATCGCTTATTTAATTTTAACACGATACCTGCTACCCTTTCATTGACGCTATGGAATTCTTCAATGTTGCCTGCTAGGTCTTTGTGTATAAGGAATCCCACCCCGTATTCGCGTTTCTCTGGCAGCCCTCTGTAGCAGAGAACATGCCCTTCATTAAGCGATAAGTATCCTTCTCCTGGTTTCCTAACCTCGCTAAGGCCAATGATATCCCAGTTAATTCCCCTTAATTCTTCTAGTAGTTCAGCTAGTCTGGCTTCACTTGAAAGAGTTCGCGTGTTAAGAGTCGCTACGTTTAGTTTCCAGTGGTTTCCTGTCCGAGTCCATAAGCTTTCCGAGTCTTTTCTTCCTATCCCCTCGTGGTCGCATCCGCTGTTAGAAGTTCCGTTGATGTCACCGTCGTAGGTCCAGGGTTTGGATGGTTCGGTCACTTGGGAGGTGTTGGCCATGGTGTTGCACCAGGGAGGCCAGTTCCTGTTCTGGTGCGTAGTTGAGTTACGCAGATGAGGCATGGTGGTGGTGTAAGCCCTTATGCATCTTGTCCCAAAGCTCCGTTGGGGGAGAGTTCTTTCAGATATTTTAAGTTTATGGTTAGGGTAGGCGAGGGTATCAATATTAAGGAGCAGCAGATACACGAAAGAAGATACAAAGAAGGAAAAGATCAGAAAAAAAAAAGAAAAAGAATATATAGGCACTCGAGGATTCGAACTATGCCACAACATGTCTGCATGACGAACATAAATGACAGCTAATAACATGAAAATCATGACATGCTTGTCATGAGCGGCGTGATTTACATGCCACGGTCTTGGTGATCTCCTGGCCGTTTCGCTAATGGGATGTATGCGAAAATTGGTATGGCACAACATGACCGCCTGACGAACATAAATGGGAGGTCATAACATGAAAATCATGATATGCGTGTCATGAGAGGCATGATTTACATGCTACGCGTTTCGTTAACGGGACGTATACGAAAATTGGCATGCCACAACATGACTGCATGACAAATATAAATTACAGGTCATAACATGAAAATGATGACATGCATGTCATGAGCGACATGATTTACATGCCACGGTCTTGGTGATCTCCTGGCCGTTTCGCTTATGGGATGTATGCGAAAATTGGTATTGCACAACATGACTGCATGACGAACATAAATGGGAGGCCATAACATGAAAATCATGATATGCATGTCATGAGCGGCATGATTTACATGCCACGGTCTTGATGCTCTCCTCGCCGTTTCGCTAATGGGATGTATGCGAAAATCGGTATGGCACAACATGACTGCACGACGAACATAAATGGGAGGCCATAACATGAAAATCATGATATGCATGTCATGAGCGGCATGATTTACATGCCACGGTCTTGGTGCTCTCCTGGTCGTTTCGTTAATGGGATGTATACAAAAATTGGTATGCCGCAATATGACTGCATGGCGAACATAAATGACAGGTCTTAACAAGAAAATCGCGACATGCATGTCATGAGCGACATGATTTACATGCGACGGTCTTGGTAATCTCCTGGCCGTTTCGCTAATGGCATGTATGCGAAAATTGGTAAGGCACAACATGACTGCATGACGAACATAAATGGGAGGCCATAACAAGAACATCATGATATGCATGTCATGAGCGGCATGATTTACATGCCACGGTCTTGGTGCTCTCCTGGTCGTTTCGTTAATGGGATGTATACAAAAATTGGTATGCCGCAATATGACTGCATGGCGAACATAAATGACAGGTCTTAACAAGAAAATCGCGACATGCATGTCATGAGCGACATGATTTACATGCGATGGTCTTGGTGATCTCCTGGCCGTTTCGCTAATGGGATGTATGCGAAAATTGGTATGGCACAACATGACTGCATGACGAACATAAATGGGAGGCCATAACATGAACATCATGACATGCATGTCATGAGCGGCATGATTTACATGCCACGGTCTTGGTGCTCTCCTCGCCGTTTCGCTAAGGGGATGTATGCGAAAATCGGTATGGCACAACATGACTGCATGACGAACACAAATAGGAGCTCATAACATGAAAATCGTGACATGCGTGTCATGAGCGGCATGATTTACATGCCACAGTCTTGGTGCTCTCCTGGTCGTTTCGTTAATGGGATGTATACAAAAATTGGTATGCCGCAATATGACTGCATGGCGAACATAAATAACAGGTCTTAACAAGAAAATCGCGACATGCATGTCATGAGCGACATGATTTACATACGACGGTCTTGGTCCTCTCCTGGCAGTTTCGTTAATGGCATGTATAGGAAAATTAGTATGCCACAACATGACTGCATGACGAACATAAATTACAGGTCACAACATTAAAATCATGACATACATGTAATGTGCGGCATGATGTACATACCACGCGTTTCGTTAACGGGATGTATGCGAAAATTGGTATGGCACAACATCACTGCATGACGACCATAAATAGGAGCTCATAACATGAAAATCGTGACATGCGTGTCATGAGCGGCGTGATTTGCATGCCACAGTCTTGGTGTTCTGGTCGTTTCGTTAATGGGATGTATACAAAAACTGGTATGCCGCAATATGACTGCATGGCGGACATAAATGACAGGTCTTAACAAGAAAATCGCGACATGCATATCATCAGCGACATGATTTACATGCGACGGTCTTGGTCCTCTCCTGGCCGTTTCGTTAATGGCGTGTATACGAAAATTGGTATGCCACAACATGACTGCATGACGAACATAAATTACAGGTCACAACATGAAAATCATGACATACATGTAATGTGCGACATGATTTACATGCCACGCGTTTCGTTAACGGGATGTATACGAAAACTGGCATGCCACAACATGACTGCATGACGAACACAACTGACAGGTCAAAACATGAAAAGCATGATATGCATCTCATGAGCGGCATGATTTACATGCCATGGTCCTGGTGCTCTCCTGGCCGTTTCGTTAATGGGATGTATACGAAAACTGGTATGGCACAACATGACTGCATGACGAACATAAATGACAGGTCATAATATGAAAATCATGATATGCATGTCATGAGCGGCATGATTTACATGGCACGTTCCTGGCGCTATACTGCCGTTTGGTTAATGGGATGCATGCGAAAATTGCTATGGCACAACACGACTGCATGACGAACGTAAATGACAGGTCATAACATTAGAATCATGACGTGCGTGTCATGAGCAGCATGGTTTACATGCTACAGTCATAGTGCTGTTGCGGCCGTTTCGTTAACTTCATATGTACCAAACTCGGTACATTGATTGATTGATTTGTGGGGTTTAACGTCCCAAAACCAGTTCGGATTATGAGAGACGCCGTAGTGGAGGGCTCCGGAAATTTCGACCACCTGGGGTTCTTTAACGTGCACTGACATCGCACAGCACACGGGCCTCAACATTTCGCCTCCATCGAAATGCAGCCGCCGCGGCCGGGATCCAAACTCGGTACAGCGAGACAACAATTCAGATCCATTTTACGTTCCTGATGCGTGCTTCGCATTTCCTCGATTCCCACTGCACGTGGGATCTGCCAATTTTTTCAATTGCTTTCAACAGGGCTTCTTTTCTCTTTCTTCCGAGCTCATTTATAAGACTAATGCTAACCCCAACTAATCCTGTGGCTGTGCGTTTGGGAATCTTTTCCTCCGCCTTCTTCTAATTGAAATTTTCGAGAACTAGTTGCTCCACTTGGTTTTCCTTGCTACTGTTGCACGTCGTAAGGGAAAGGAATCGGCTGTTACGTTTCGAATATAAGTCAGTGCGTCGTGCCCCTCCAATTTATTTCCTTCTTCATCCAATATGCCGTTGCGTAGTTAGTTTTCTTACCCAGCGATATTAGGTGGTTCAAGAAAAAAGGCCTAGATGCGGCCTTCTTTTCGCGAATGTCCGACATCCACCGTTCACGCGTTGACCTTTAATCTTGGCTTCAACCAAACTCTGTAGCCTTTTTTCTCGAAATATGTCTCCCACTTTTGCTTGACTTCGTTTTGTGGCCTCTGCTCGTTTTTTGCCTGCCTATGTGTTCGTGATGCTTCCCGTCGATTCTCAATTGCGTCCCGAATATTCCTGTTCCACCATCTTTTTGGCTTTCGCTTTCCCCTCCTCCAACTCTTTTTTTCTTTCGTAATTTCAGCTCTGATTAGATGGAGAGAGACAGTAAACATTTATTAAAAACAGAATGAAGGATCAACTTCGTAGGGTGGAGCCCTCAGTTCAGGGCCCCATTGGCTCGCGCCACTCCACGTGCCCGCTGGATAAGCCGACGCTGCTCATGCGGCGCTGAGCTGGTCAGCGCAAGCCTACAAGCTTCTGGAGTTCTTTGGCTGGCAGGCCCGCAAAAGTGGGAGGCTCTACTTGCCAGCTCTGCTCTGGATGTCTAAGTCCGGGTCACAGCGAGCGCCCAAGAGGTCGCCTTCAGCCCCGACTGAGGGCCATCTGATGGGGTCACAGAGCCCATAGTTCCCAGTACCGATAATAAAGTTTTCACTCACTGGTCAGCGCAGTCTCCCAGGAGGAACGTGAGGGTGAAGGAATAGGGGAATAGCCCGGTGGACATGGACATTCCCACGTGCAGTGGTATCATGTGGGCTGCGTTCCACAATAGGGACAGTATGAGGGACATTGTGTGGGATAGAAGAGGTGTAGGGCGAAAAGACAGGGGAACGAACTAGCCTGTAGCTCCCGCCACACGACAGCTTCCTCCCGGTTAAGGGAATGGTGTGGCGGGGGGAAGTACCGACGGTTTGTCTGTAATGTTCTAGCGTGTCAGTGTAGTTCAATGGTTCTGTTGGTGGCGCCAACTACGGAGGTAAAAGGGAACCAGAAAACTGAACATAGATGGCCTCCGAGGTTAAAGGTAATACTCATCTTCGAAACAACCCGCTCGTGCTAAGCCTACCGAATTGAGAATGGTTCTCGGAAATGGTGCAGTGTAATCCCTAGTGCGTTGCTGACGAATATCTGTAGACAAACATGAGCCAAATACAAGCGTCAATTGGGATCTTCAGGTTCACACAGTTCGGGCCATACCCGGTTCGGCATCTGCGACGACCCATTACACCGGTGGATGCCGCTTCAAGCCACGCTCTGATTGGCCTCCGCTCATCCAGCATCTTACGGCGACAATACCAGGACTATGGTGGCTAGAATGCGCAGTGCGACAGTCGGAGGCCAGGAAGCGCACAAACTTGCAATGAAATATGACGGCCGGCTTAGATGGCGCTGCGTGCGTCGGAGGCGCGTTTAGAGGCGTCGGACAGTGCGGCTACAGCGCGGCTGCTGGCTTCTTTCTTGGGATACTTCAACGCAGAAATTTTGGTCTGTCTGTCTGTGTGTGTGCGTCTGTCCTGCTTTTCGATTCAGTAGAATGGCGAAAGGTTAACCCCTTCCTCAACGACCACCCATCTTGAAGTGGTAGTTGCGTTCATACTTGTGATCACAGTCGACCAAAAAGCAAATATTACGCACATCTGAGGCGCAACATCAATACGTAGTTATTAGATGGTGTGTTCCTTTAGTAGAAAATACATAGATGCGTAATTCTAAACACCCTAGTGCTTATAAGGATGCGCAAAAGCGGACGTTTCCTACGCTTCGGTAAAACGACACGGTGCTGCCACCTACCAGTAGCTCTGCGTACTACGCAAGCTTCTTGCGTTTCCCGATATCATGGCCAGATGGCGTCCATATCTCACGCAGCGTAAAGTCCCTCAATAAATTCAAAAGTACCGAAAAGCTTTCATGAAGCCGACGGCGCCCGCGATAGGCTGATCTGTGACACGTGACCACTCGCCGCCATGAAAGCTCCCGGGCCCCGGGAGGAGAGCGCTCGCTTCGCCAGTTCCCGAGTGTGATGGTAGCAGAGAACACCTATACACGCGTTTTTGGTAGTCCAGTAACACACCACAAAAGCGCTGTGGTGTGTCAGGCGTGACTACCTTTTATCCGTGTTCTGGCAGCGCTTTTGTCCGTGTTCCGCGTGCGCTACCAACAGGCCCACATTGCTACCTTCATCGCCTGTTCCGCTATGCACGTTGTGCGGTGATTTCGTTCTGGAAGGCCCGATATGCCTTGTTGCTGTGCGTTTGGGTGCCGAAACCGAACGGAAGACGGCAAGAAGTTATTTTGCATCCCACGGGGCAAACAGAACCTTACCAGAAGAAAAGTGTGGTTGCACAGAATCGGACGGAAAGACTTCGAACCGTCAGCCAGTGCACGACTATGCGAGGTAAGTAACTCGACACAAAGGCGCAAGAAAAAGCATACGCGTGCATGTGCCGAGCTGCAATAGCATTGCATTCGTGCGCGCTGGTTTTGATGGCCCACATTTGTCGAGATTATTCATTTTAGTGCTTTATGAACCCGCTGACGTAGGTCATGCAGTACGAGCCTAGCATGCAAGTAAATAATGCGAGGGAAGCGCACTAACTCGCTGACAGATATTCGCATTGTGTTGCACGCGTTCAAAATTTCTCCGCCGCCGTGTTATGCCAGTTACTGCGGTTACGGTGCTCGGCTGCTGACCGGAAAGACGCAGTTCGATCCCGGCCTCGGCGGTCGCATTTTCGACGGCGGAGAAAATGCTAGGGGCTCGTGAACGGCGCGTATTCAGTGCACGTAATAGAATCCCAGGTAGTCGCGAAATTACCGGAGCAGACCACTACGGCGTGCCTCTCACTCATATCGTAAAACCCCAGCAATTATTATTATTATAGCGATAAAAATTCATAACTTCCGGCAGTGAGTTCTACTGTTAGACTTCTCTATCTATGGGCGCGTTGTTAACTTCGCTTTACAACATGTTCAGAAAGTCGTTTCCAACTCTGCTACAGGACCATTTCACGGAAGACCAGTTTGAACCGATTATTCTCAAGAATACCGGTGAAAAGAAGCTAAGGCCATTTGCGACGCCAAGCATCTTTTTGCATCGACCAGTTGCAAAGCCACGCAAGCCACCCCCTAAAAGAACAAGAGTGGACAGTACTGGTACGTTCATGGTGTTCATTAGGACAAATGATCTTGAATGCTATTCACAGCGTTCAAGTCAAATTTGCTTATTGCAATGAAAACAATCCTTGAGTTACCGTTTGTCATTATGTTCATGTACCCTACCCAGATGACCCCAAAGTCAAGCAAAACACACAGGCCGATGTTGAACCCCAGCCAGTAGACACCGAGAATGGTAAGTTTCTCCCGTCTGTGAGCTCCTACCTTTCCATCAGCTGGTAAACTGCGTGCTTGTGCTCTTCATTCGTTCACATACAGACGAGATATGGTGTGCAGACAGCGCAGAGATATTTTATATCTTGTAATATAATTATGTGGCAAAGTATCGTTCAAACTTACCTTCACGCCTAATAAAGCTGTGTCTACAGCTGATCCAAGCACACAGGTAGATATTTTGTGTGGCCCAAAGCATGTGTATTCCCCATGTGAGATACCAATGCCTCTCTACATTGCTGGTTGTCACCTTGCTTTGTGCTCCACGCAGATGTTTCTGATATGCAACCAGACCCACAGATTCCTGCCCCATACCAGCCAGAAAGTACACAGGCTGGTGAGTTAAACAGTTTTGTTCGAATTTTGTTGTGTGCCATCATTCAATGCCTCTTTTGCTCATAGCGACATACAGAAGCTGACACAACCTTTCTTTCAACGCAAGTTTTCATTCTACTAGGAGGTTGAGGCCGTTTGTTTTGTAAATAGCAATACTTTATACCCGTAACAGCACCGATTTGTGTACAACTCGTGCAAAGTGAGAGACAATGAACTGCATGAAGGGAACAAGGGAAAAGAAACATGCGGGAATGTTAGATATTTCTGTGCTTATCTAATGATTCTGTGTTGAGCTTCCCTGCTTTCATGCAGTTCATTTGCAGTCAGCAATGCATTCTTAACAATGCTATTTAAAACCGGTGGAGATATCACACTGATCCAGAATACACATACAGAGAACAGAAAACAGGCTGTTCTGTGGTTGCGTTTCTGTATAGGCATGACATCTTCAATATGAAGCACCACCTAGCCCCTGCTCTTGCCTGTTTAACGTTGACAACTGCTTTAGACCTAATTTCGGTGCACTATTGCAGGCCAGTTGATACAAGCAGCTCTACAGAAGAGGGTGGCACAGCTTGAAACTCAACTTCAGGCGACGCGACGGAAGCTTCAACTTGCTCAGAGGCAGCGTTTGCAGGCACTAACTGCAAATAAGCGCCTTGTCGCAGGACTAAACAAATACTTGAATGAAGACCAAGTTAAATGTCTGAAGATGGCAACAATGCAGGGGACTCGATGGACTAAAAAGACTGTTATAAAGGCATTGAAAATGAGACTTTCTTGTGGAGCACGTGGCTATGACTCAGTCAGGGAGCTTGGACAACCTCTGCCAACAGAAACGCACCCTACATCGTCACTTGGAAGGGTACAAGTTCACACCAGGTTTGCTGGAGGACATCATGGAGTCTCTCGCACTAAAGGTAAGTGCACAGACAGGTGCCCATGACCCTCGACCTGTCTTGTTGCCATAGCACTGCTGTTTGCATCGCCTAACTAAACCTTTCCACTCCGTAGGTTAGCCTCATGTCACCAGAGGAGCGGCACGCCACTTTAATGCTCGATGAGATGCAGCTTGCACCAGGCTTAGTGTACAACCCATCCTCGGGAACAGTGCTTGGAGCACCAACTATACCTCTTGCAGACGCAACACTGCCACCCGACTCTTTGGCCACTCATGGGCTGGTATTTATGCTCAGTGGGATAACAACCCGCTGGAAGCAAACTGTTGCTTACCATTTGACTGGAAATTCATTCCATGCCAAAACAGTTAAGGATATAATCATTGTCATCATAAGAGCATGTGAGGCAATTTCCCTGAAAGTAGATGTTGTGGTGACAGACATGGGAGGGGGGAACCAAGCCGTCTGGAAACTGTTCGGTATAATTGTGGGAAAGCACAGCAAGCCTAAAACCTGGTGTCCCCACCCATGTGATGCATCTAGGCAACTTTTTTTCATGGCTGACGTTCCTCATCTCCTTAAGAACCTGAGGAGCCACTTAACTAAGGGCCAGAAGATATACTTGCCCGAAGAAGTAGTGAAAAAAAACAATCTGCCAGGAAATGAAATATCCATCGAGCCTGTAAAGAAGCTTGTCGAGATAGACAGCAATGCAGAGCTAAAGCTAGCTCCCCACCTGAAGCCTTCTTCAGTTGACCCCAGCCATTATGATAAATGAAGGTGGGGCCAGCATTCAGCCTTATCAACAGCGACACTGCTGCTGCAGTACGCTTGCTTGTAGATAATGGAACATTAGATAAATCAGCCTTAACAACTGCATGGTTTCTTGAGTTGATGTTTCGATGGTTCAGACTCATGACTTCCAGAACAACAAAACTGGCTTTGAGCCATTTTGATGATGTTGAGTACGGAAAGGCCCTTCAATTTCTTGAAGAAACAATTGCACTTTTTGAAAAAATATGTATTGGTGATGAAAAAAAAGCCACCTGGAAACCAGTGCAGACTGGCGTTATCCTAGCGACAACATCAGTGTTGCTGCTGCAGGCAATGTTTCTAGAAAAATACAACTTCAAGTTTCTGCTCCTGAGCAGGTTCAGCCAAGATGCCCTAGAGAATCTTTTCTCTACACTAAGGTGTAAGAACCCGGTGCCTCGGGTACTTGAATTCAAGTCTTCGCTTCGAGCTGCTACGATGGCCCAGTTTCTGAGACCAAGTAAGGATGGCAGCTACACTGAAGAAGACTGCTTTCTCTTGACTGGCATGGCCGATGACAACAAACCAAATGAAAGCAAAATGTATGTTGTTCGTCCGTCTGACCTCCTTGATATTCAGACTTAGAACATGAATCCTTGGAGTACCTGGCTGGTTATGTTGTTGCGCAAGTGAAGAAGGCAAACTCCTGTCAAGCGTGTGTTGAAGCGATCACAAGCTCAGCCGAGGGCACAAGCTCACAATGCTGAAGTGCTATAACAAAGAGAAGCCGGCATTGACAGTCCCATCACCAGCTGTCTTGAAGTTAATAGAAACTGCTGAAAACTATGTACGCTTAAATGAAGAAGCATTGATTGTAAACAGAGTTTCTACATCTAAACTTCAGAGTACCATTCAAAGTTCCCTGTACTTGGGCAATTGCTTCCCTACATGCCACTGCATTTCGGACAAACTCCTTGCCACGTTTTTAAGAACTAGAATCTCGATTCTCGTGAAAAAGAAGAACCATCTCCTTATGTCAAAAATTCAAAGCTCACAGAAGTGTGGGAGCCGAAGCATTGGAATGCATGTTGCTGCAGATAGCATTAGGTAGTGCTGGTAGAAAAGTTTGTGTAAAATGTATAATGTCTCTTGTACTACTGTAAGTGTAGCTGTTCTTTGTTTTTGCATTTAATAGTTATTTAAGCTACCCTTACTGTTCAGTGCCGCATTATGTGATGTTCCATGGTTTGCTGGCGATTCTTTCAGCAAGGACGCAATTGAAGTCGAGATGTTTCTCTTTCACTTCGTCATGGTACTCGTTTTCTTCGTCTACGTCCTCGACATCAACAAGAACGGCGCCTCCATCAGAGCTATAATCTCCCGCTGATCTCACCTCCATGCTGGGTACCTCGATAGCCTGTAAGGACTGATGTCTCTGCGCTTCTACGGTCGGAGACAACGATCGCGCTTCCGTAAGTGCCACTGCCTGACTTGGTCTTGGCACTAGTTGATCTTCTGACAAAACTTGGAACATATCAGTGATCCCTTGTTCGGTTACTGACGTAAAATCAGCAGAATGTTTCTTCTCAAGAGCCTTATTCTTCGGGTGTTCCAATTCTTCGAGCCCTAGGGTGATCGGCTGTACAGTTTCTTTTGCGGGCAAACTACCGGTAGGAACGTGTGTCATTTCAATTACCTTCGGTTCACTAACTGTAGCAACGGATTCTAACTCTTTGCGAGTCGCAACCGGTAATGTACCGCGCAGCTGAGCTTCCACTAGTGCCTGCACTGTTTTTTCTGGAACATGGTGTTGCGTGCTCTCTTCCTCAGCAGTCATGACGCTGGACGTCGCACGTTGCATTTCCTCTGTTACGGCTGCCGAGGTAAGGTGTTCGACAGCAGGCCTTATGCCAAAACATCTCGATAGTCTTACGTTCTGCCTCTTCAACAGCTGCTGGTTCGGACGGTGAAGGCGGCATCGCTCCCTGCTTTCTCGTTTGTTGTTTCGCTCCAGCACTTTGTCGTGGCTCCAGAAGCGGTGCGACGTCTGGTATTGCGGCCTTCAAGAACCCTCCTTCAGTTGCATCGGAGGCTTCGTGTTGTACCTGCTGCGCGATTTCAGTCGGAATGACAAGCTTTATGTGTGGCTTCTTCCTTAACTCGAACAATTTCTTCCAGGGCTGTTTTTGGCGGTACGAGAGGTTTTCCTGTCATCACTTCGACTAGCATTACGCTCGCTTTCAGTTGCCTTAAGTTTGGTGTCCCGAATCGTACGCACTTCGTCTAGTGCAGATTCAGCCCGTGGCACAAGGGGGGCTGAAGTAGCCGTGCCCACAGGCTCAGGTACGCGCTCCACACACGTGGTGGCGTCAGAAGCAACTTTAGATTCTGGTTCTTCGGCAGGTCCTGTGACGGGCGCTCGGGAAACAGGCAATGCTGATGCTTTTCTGTCTGCTACTGCGAGCATCACCTGCTCTTCATCTGCCACTTGAAAGGCTGTTTTGCAATGGCTGTTCTTCGGGAGGCGTGCTTCTATTCCAACTCTTTCGTCGATAGTTGGTGCTAGTGTACTTTCGTCTTTCCCGGCTTCTACGATTGCTGCCCGAATAATTGGTTGCTTCACTGATCAGTCTTGCGCTTTAATAGGATAACCAATGCTTGTGAAGGCGCCCCAACGATTTGGACAGTGGCTAGCCGGGTCGGCTGTTCTATATCAAATTCTTCACTTTTGAGCAATTGTTGGTTGTAGCGCTTTTCGTTTTTCCTGTGTTGCCCGCAGGTCGCGTCATATTCAGCATGCGGCCTGAATTCTGCGGCCTTCAAACCACTTGACCTGTCTTCAGCTGTGATACCTGGTTCATCTAGATGATTAAGCGCTTGAGGATGTGTTGCCACGTGGCGAACGTCTACTGGAGCCTTAGCAGGTGGCTCTGCCGGAGCGGACATGGCCGGTTCGAAGTATTCTAGCGCCGGCATTTCCTCTTCAACTGCAATAACTTCTTGTGGAGGGCATGTTGGCTTGAAGCGCTGCTCGACTACAGTATTACGAAGCTCATCACTACTCGGGGCGGGGACTTCAGTTATCTCACTTTTGCGCGCAGTTTCACCGCTCAGCATTTCGTCTTTTGCTTTATGCTGAGGTATGAAAACAGGCAGTGTCTTGGCCTCCATTTCTGGTCCTCCCCGAGCAACAGTGGTGTGGGGCAAAATGTGTTCGAGTTGAGGCAGCTCTGTGCTAGGTTCTAGTTTCTGGAGTTCTGCTGGATGCACGGCAGCTTTCTCTGACGTCAGTGACAATACTCCAGTTTCCTCTTGGGCGGAGCGTCGATCCACTTTGATCGAGATATCATCCTTTTCGAGTGCCTTTACCGTAGGTGCAGCTTTTACAGGCCTGAGGCTTGCCTTTTCCGCGGTACGGGCTGATGCAGTCAATTCGAAAGGTGTCTCGGCAGTGTAGTGCGCGTCAACGGTCGCAGGAAGATACTCGAGCGCCGGTCGTTCCTCGCATCTCTCCAAAGCCGTTGAGGACTCCAAAGCACTCGATTCAGTTTCTCGGGCCTTTGCTTCGTGGCGTGGAGCCGAAAATTCTTCGAAAATAGTATCAGCGGTCGTTTCTTCAGGCTGCTGGTCTTCCTTCATCGTGAGAAACTCCGTCTGCTCGTCGATTGGAATGCCTAATTCGAAGGAAGAGCTGCGTTTTTGATCCTTAGTGGCCACTTTAATTGATTCTCTTCTAGTTTTCTCGAGAACATGCTTTGACGATGATGTTTCTTTTGTTTCGAACTTTGGCTCGGACGTGGCATCTTTGCTTAGCGATTCTTTTCTCTCTTCGTGCTCGGGTCGCTCAGGTTCTGGTGGTGGGATTTGTGAAGCATCGCCTCCCTGGGTACCTGCTCCGGGGGGTTGCATATCAGAGGGTGGCTGAGGCGCCGTGTCGGAAGAACCGGTGCCGCCAACTGTGACTATTCTTTCGAGCACCTGTTCCTCACTGGCCACGTACTGATAGGCCAAATTGTCCAGGAAGTCTTCTTTCACCGGCTCCGTGCCGTCTGACGAACTGGAAATGCTTCGTACAACATGGCCGTCCTTGATAACGACCGAGTATTTTGCAGTCTTTCTTTCGTGGAGTCGCTCGATTCGACGGTCTACACCAGTTGGCCTTGCCAGCTCCCTTTCCCAAGCTGCGCGGCCTTTGGCGGCCTCTTCTGCGGCAGCACCGCCGGTTATGGTTGCCCAAGGTGCCGAAATGCGATGCGTCAGCTCTACGCACCCGCAGGCGGCGGTGATTTTATAGGTTCTGTGATAACGGGCATGCCTGCAAGTACCCTAAATGGTTCGTCATACTTAGGAGAGAGCACAGCTACAGGAACGCCTCGCGACGGGAGCCCGGAAGCAGGTTCTGCTGCTTTGATATCAGCCGACACTTTTGGCGTCTCTTTTTCCCATAATCTCGCTTCAGCTCCTTCAGTAGAAATCCTGGCTCATCTTCAGCAGGGAGATGCAGAGCACTTTCAGACAATTTTCCAGTCTCTGGTTCCGCAGAGGTAACTTCCGCAGGCTTCATTCCTTCAGAAACTTTTTCTTCACCAACTCTCTGCGTAATGGCTGGCAGGTACTCGCCCCCAGAAAATTTCTGCTCTGCTCGGACCATAATAGACTCTTGCCTGGGAACAAGTGGTTGTACAAGTTCGACCAATGAGGACGCCTCATCTTGTCTGGAACAAAACATTTCCGACTCTTTCACTTCCAGCTTGAGAGGGACTGACTTGAGGTGAGATGGTTCTTGCGTAAGCTTTCCGTTTGTTTTTTTTTGCCCCAGAACAACAGTTGGTGCCTTCTCATCGTAGAGAGGTAGCGCTAACTTGTCTTTCCTCATGGTCCCTCCCAGCTCCTTTCTTCCTCTTGCGAAGACTGCGTTTCAGCACTCGAAGGCTGCCTTCAAGGTCTGCGTCGTATTCGCGCACAGTTGCTGTGATTGCCTCGCCTTCATGATGCATGGCCGCTTGCGCGGACTTCATGCCCGTAACGTCGCTTACCTGTCGCGAGCGCATTACAGAAGTCGGCTGCGAAACGTGCGAGAAAATGCCACCTGCGGAGGGCTTTTTCTTAGGAGTCGTAGGCACAGCAACCAAAGATCCTTCCACCGATTCTCTCCGTTCCAAACGCAGGCCACCACGCGCCCTTCCGCTGCTTCGTGATCAACAACAGCAACCTGTCTTTCTTCTTTAACAGCGACCTCCGTAGCACTCGGAGGCTTCAACTCCATTAGAGCCCATTCCTGGACAACTGGACGACACTTCTTTCACCATTGGCGGTACGTGCGCACATCGGGAGCCTGCGACACCTCTGGGGGTAAAGAGGTTCAGCGCTCTACCGGGTGTCGTCTCCGTACCAGGAGGTATTGGTATGCTCCTTTCTGGCACCGGCTCAAGTGCACCGGTAGTGCTGTCTGCTAGCGCAGCTTCAAAGAGCGACGGCTCTTTCTCCCCACCTTCTTTTCTTTCTTTAACGGAGGATTTCCTACGATACCCAGGAACAACAGCTGCTGTTGGAGGCATTATTGAAGAGCGGCGCCTCATTTTCATTAAAGCATCTGCAGGGGGCGATGGTTCTACCTTTGTCACAAATGATTCGATGTAAGGTGTCGACTCTTCGTAAGAAGGAATGGCGGAGCTTCTTGTGGGTATGACTCGAGAGCCGGAGTTGTATCAAAGTATGTCTGCTCCTTTGGCTTCGCCTTCTTTAGCTGAAGACTTCCTTCGATAGCCTGGTACTACCGCAGCCGTCGGAGGCACGACCGACGAACGGCGCCTCATTTTCATTGCAGCAACAGGAGGAGGCGATGGTTCTAGTTCTGAGACATCCTTCTCAACTAGCTCTTGGCGAACCGTTCTTGCTTCTGAACGTCTTCGTTTCATTCCTTTATCGTCTGTCACAATTTGCTGCAGGTGCGAATGATTCGATGTAGGGCGTCGACTCCTCGTAAGAAGGAATGAGGGGAGCTTCTTGTGGGTATGACTGGAGAGCCGGAGTTGTATCAAAGTATGTCTGCTCCCTTGCTTCGCCTTCTTTAGCGGAAGACTTCCTGCGATAACCTGGTACTACCGCAGATGTCGGAGGCACGACTGAAGAACGGCGCCTCATTTTCATCGCAGCAACAGGAGGAGGCGACGGTTGTAGTTCTGAGACCTCCTTCTCAACTAGCTCTTGGTGAACTGTTCTTGCTTCTGAACGTCTTCGTTTCACTCCTTTATCGTCTGTAACAATAGCTGCAGGTGCAAATGATTCGATGTAGGGCGTCGACTCTTCATAAGAAGGAATGGGCGGAGCTTCTTGTGGGTATGACACGAGAGCCGGAGTTGTCTCAAGTAGGTCTGTTCCTTTGCTGCACCTTCTTTAACTGAAGACTTCCTTCGATAACCTGGCACTACCGCAGATGTCGGAGGAACGACTGAAGAACGGCGCCTCATTTTCATCGCAGCAGCAGGCGGTGATGGTTCTAGTTCTGAGATCTCCTTCTCAACTAGCTCTTGGCGAACCGCTCTTGCTTCTGAACGTCTTAGTTTCATTCCCTTGTCTTCTGTAACAATAGCTGCAGGTGCAATGATTCGATGTAAGGCGTCGACTCTTCGTAAGAAGGAATGGGCGGAGCTTCTTGTGGGTATGACTCGAGAGCCGGGGTTGTCTGAAAGTAGGTCTGCTCTTTTTCTGTGTCTTCTTTAGCTGAAGACTTCCTTCGATAACCTGGTAGTACCACAGATGATTCGATGTAGGGTGTCGACTCTTCGTAAGAAGGAATAGGCGGGGCTTCTTGGGGGTATGACTCGAGAGCCGGAGTTGTCTCAAAGTAGGTCTGTTCCTTTGCTGCGCCTTCTTTAACTGAAGACTTCCTTCGATAACCTGGCACTACCGCAGACGTCGGAGGCAGGACTGAAGAACGGCGCCTCATTTTAATCGCAGCAACAGGCGGAGGTGATGGCTCTAGTTCTGAGACCTCCTTCTCAACTAGCTCTTGGTGAACCATTCTTGCTTCTGAACGTCTTCGTTTCATTCCTTTATCGTCTGTAACAATAGCTGCAGGTGCAAATGATTCGATGTAGGGCGTCGACTCTTCATAAGAAGGAATGGGCGGAGCTTCTGTGTGGGTATGACACGAGAGCGGAGTTGTCTCAAAGTAGGTCTGTTCCTTTGCTGCACCTTCTTTAACTGAAGACTTCCTTCGATAACCTGGCACTAACCGCAGATGTCGGAGGAACGACTGAAGAACGGCGCCTCATTTTCATCGCAGCAGCAGGCGGTGATGGTTCTAGTTCTGAGATCTCCTTCTCAACTAGCTCTTGGCGAACCGCTCTTGCTTCTGAACTCTTAGTTTCATTCCCTTGTCTTCTGTAACAATAGCTGCAGGTGCAAATGATTCGATGTAAGGCGTCGACTCTTCGTAAAAGGAATGGCGGAGCTTCTTGTGGGTATGACTCGAGAGCCGGAGTTGTCTGAAAGTAGGTCTGCTCTTTTTCTGTGTCTTCTTTAGCTGAAGACTTCCTTCGATAACCTGGTAGTACCACAGATGATTCGATGTAGGGTGTCGACTCTTCGTAGAAGGAATAGGCGGGGCTTCTTGGGGGTATGACTCGAGAGCCGGAGTTTCTCAAAGTAGGTCTGTTCCTTTGCTGCGCGCCTTCTTTAACTGAAGATCCTTCGATAACCTGGCACTACCGCAGACGTCGGAGGCAGACTGAAGAACGGCGCCTCATTTTAATCGCAGCAACAGGCGGAGGTGATGGCTCTAGTTCTGAGACCTCCTTCTCACTAGCTCTTGGTGAACCATTCTTGCTTCTGAACGTCTTCGTTCATTCCTTTATCTTCTGTAACGATAGCTGCAGTGCAAATGATTCGATGTAAGGCGTTGACTCTTCGTAAGAAGGAAGGCGGAGCTTCTTGGGGGTATGACTGGAGAGCCGAGTTTCTCAATGTAGGTCTGCTCTTTTCCTGCGCCTTCTTTAGCTGAAGACTTCCTTCGATAACCTGGAACTACCACAGATGATTCGATGTAGGGCGTCGACTCTTCGTATGAAGGAATAGGCGGGGCTTCTTGGGGGTATGACACGAGAGCCGGAGTTGTCTCAAAGTAGGTCTGTTCCTTTGCTGCACCTTCTTTAACTGAAGACTTCCTTCGATAACCTGGCACTACCGCAGATGTCGGAGGAACGACTGAAGAACGGCGCCTCATTTTCATCGCAGCAGCAGGCGGTGATGGTTCTAGTTCTGAGATCTCCTTCTCAACTAGCTCTTGGCGAACCGCTCTTGCTTCTGAACGTCTTAGTTTCATTCCCTTGTCTTCTGTAACAATAGCTGCAGGTGCAAATGATTCGATGTAAGGCGTCGACTCTTCGTAAGAAGGAATGGGCGGAGCTTCTTGTGGGTATGACTCGAGAGCCGGAGTTGTCTGAAAGTAGGTCTGCTCTTTTTCTGTGTCTTCTTTAGCTGAAGACTTCCTTCGATAACCTGGTAGTACCACAGATGATTCGATGAGGGTGTCGACTCTTCGTAAGAAGGAATAGGCGGGGCTTCTTGGGGTATGACTCGAGAGCCGGAGTTGTCTCAAAGTAGGTCTGTTCCTTGCTGCGCCTTCTTAACTGAAGACTTCCTTCGATAACCGGCACTACCGCAGACGTCGGAAGGCAGGACTGAAGAACGGCGCCTCATTTAATCGCAGCAACAGGCGGAGGTGATGGCTCTAGTTCTGAGACCTCCTTCTCAACTAGCTCTTGGTGAACCATTCTTGCTTCTGAACGTCTTCGTTTCATTCCTTTATCTTCTGTACGATAGCTGCAGGTGCAAATGATTCGAGTAAGGCGTTGACTCTTCGTAAGAAGGAATAGGCGGAGCTTCTTGGGGTATGACTGGAGAGCCGGAGTTGTCTCAATGTAGGTCTGCTCTTTTCCTGCGCCTTCTTAGCTGAAGACTTCCTTCGATAACCTGGAACTACCAAGATGATTCGATGTAGGGCGTCGACTCTTCGTATGAAGGAATAGGCGGGGCTTCTTGGGGGTATGACTCGAGAGCCGGAGTTGTCGCAAAGTAGGTCTGCCTCCTTTGCTGCGCCCTTTCTTTGCTGAAGACCTCCTTCGATAACCTGGCACTATCGCAGATGTCGGAGGCAGGACTGAGGAACGGCGCCTCATTTTCATCGCAGCAACAGGTGGAGGTGATGGTTCTAGTCCTGAGACCTCCTTCTCAACTAGCTCTTGGTGAACAATTCTTGCTTCTGAACGTCTTCGTTTTATTCCTTTATCGTCTGTAACAATTGCTGCAGGTGCAAACGACTCGATGTAGGGCGTCGACTCTTCATAAGAAGGAATGGGCGGAGCTTCTTGTGGGTAAGACTCGAGAGCCGGAGTTGACTCAATGTAGGTCTGGTCTTTTTCTACACTGTCTTTAGCTGAAGACTTCCTTCGATAACCTGGTAGTACCACAGATGATTCGATGTAGGGCGTCGACTCTTCGTAAGAAGGAATAGGCGGGGCTTCTTGGGGGTATGATTCGAGAGCCGGAGTTGTCTCAAAGTAGGTCTGTTCCTTTGCTGCGCCTTCTTTAACTGAAGACTTCCTTCGATAACCTGGCACTACCGCAGATGTCGGAGGCAGGACGGAAGAACGGCGCCTCATTTTCATCGCAGCAGCAGGCGGTGATGGTTCTAGTTCTGAGATCTCCTTCTCAACTAGCTCTTGGCGAACCGCTCTTGCTTCTGAACGTCTTCGTTTCATTCCCTTGTCTTCTGTAACAATTGCTGCAGGTGCAAATGATTCGATGTAGGGCGTCGACTCTTCATAAGAAGGAATGGGCGGAGCTTCTTGGGGGTATGACTCGAGAGCAGGAGTTGTCTCAATGTAGGTCTGCTCTTTTGCTGCGCCTTCTTTAGCTGAAGACTTCCTTCGATAACCTGGAACTACCATAGATGATTCGATGTAGGGCGTCGACTCTTCGTAAGAAGGAATAGCGGGCTTCTTGGGGGTATGACTCGAGAGCCGGAGTTGTCTCAAAGTAGGTCTGTTCCTTTGCTGCGCCTTCTTTAACTGAAGACTTCCTACGGTAACCTGGCACTACCGCAGATGTCGGAGGCAGGACGGAAGAACGGCGCCTCATTTTCATCGAAGCAACAGGCGGAGGTGATGGTTCTATTTCTGAGACCTCCTTCTCAACTAGCTCTTGGTGAACCGTTCTTGCTTCTGAACGTCTTCGTTTTATTCCTTTATCGTCTGTAACAATTGCTGCAGGTGCAAATGATTCGATGTAGGGCGTCGACTCTTCATAAGAAGGAATGGGCGGAGCTTCTTGGGCGTATGACTCGAGAGCAGGAGTTGTCTCAATGTAGGTCTGCTCTTTTTCTGCGCCTTCTTTAGCTGAAGACTTCCTTCGATAACCTGGAACTACCATAGATGATTCGATGTAGGGCGTCGACTCTTCGTAAGAAGGAATAGGCGGGGCTTCTTGGGGGTATGACTCGAGAGCCGGAGTTGTCTCAATGTAGGTCTGTTCCTTTGCTGCGCCTTCTTTAACTGAAGACTTCCTTCGATAACCTGGCACTACTGCAGATGTCGGAGGCAGGACTGAAGAACGGCGCCTCATTTTCATCGCAGCAGCAGGCGGAGGTGATGGTTCTAGTTCTGAGACCTCCTTCTCAACTAGCTCTTGGTGAACCGTTCTTGCTTCTGAACGTCTTCGTTTTATTCCTTTATCGTATGTAGCAATTGCTGCAGGTGCAAATGATTCGATGTAGGGCGTCGACTCTTCATAAGAAGGAATCGGCGGAGCTTCTTGTGGGTATGACTCGAGAGCCGGAGTTGTCTGAAAGTAGGTCTGCTCCTTTTCTGCGTCTTCTTTAGCTGAAGACTTTCTTCGATAACCTGGTAGTAACACAGATGATTCGATGTAGGGCGTCGACTCTTCATAAGAAGGAATAGGCGGAGCTTCTTGTGGGTATGACTCGAGAGTCGGTGTTGTCTCAAAGTAGGTCTGCTCTCTTGCGGCGCCTTCTTTAGCTGAAGACTTCCTTCGATAACCTGGTACTACAGCGGATGTCGGAGGCACGACGGAAGAACGGCGCCTCATTTTCATCGCAGCAACAGGAGCAGGCGATGGTTCTAGTTCTGAGACCTCCCTTTCAACTATTTCTTGGCGAACCGTTTTCGCTTCTGAACGTCTTCGTTTCAGTCCTTGATCGTCTGTCACAATAGCTGCAGGTGCAAATGATTCGATGTAGGGTGTCGACTCCTCGTAAGAAGGAATGGGCGGAGCTTCTTGTGGTATGATTCAAGCGCTGGTGTGGTTTCAATGTAAGACTCTTTGGGGCCCCCCTCTCAGTGGTTGACGGTTCGCGTGCTTCGAGATCAATCAAGCCTTGTTGCGTTTTTATGGCGATGGGCTTCTCGACAGTCTGTTCGAGTTGCGACTGACTTTTGTACCAAGGGCACAAGAGAAGATGTTGGTGGTACCACAGAAGAGCGACGACGAATTTTCGTTTTAACTGTCGCGGGAACTGTAATGGTTGATTCGATTCCTGCTGGCTCTGTTTTCACGCGTTTCGCTTATAGAAACAGAAGGCCTGGGTAGGACTGTGACGGTGTCCGCTGAAATCTCTTGGATAATTGGTTCTGTATACGGTGTGTATCTACGTACGAAGGCATTGGTGGCGCTTCTTGTGGGTAGGATTGCAGAGCTGGTGTCGTTTCTATGTATGTTGGTTCTTTTTCAGCAGTTTCTGGTCTTGTCTTTCTGACGATTTTCTTCGATGGCGAGGTACAAGTGCAGCTGTTGGAGGTGTGACTGATGAACGCCGTCGCAATTTTGAGTACGGCAAGTGAAGGAGGTGAAGCTTCGATTCCTCAAAGGCTCCTTCATGGTGGACTATTTTACCTTCTGAACGCTTTTTCTTTACTCCTGTCCATCTGCAACAATGCCTGCAGGTGCAAAATGATTCCACGTATGGTGTCGTTTCTTCGTAAGTAGGAATGGGTGGAGCTTCCTGTGAAATGACTCGAGAGCTGGCGTGGTCTCCACGTATGTTTGTTTTACCGTTGGTGTAGGCGCACTTTGTGTTGGAAGCGCTTCTGAACCAGTGACAGCGTCTTCCAGTTTCATGGAAGGCATCTCGACGGCCTCTTTGAGTTCAAGCTGAGGTTGTACCATGGTACAAGAGAGGAAGTTGGTGGGAGCACGGACGAGCGACGCCGAATTTTGGCTGGAATTGGCGCAGGACGTGCAGTAGTTGCTTCAGATTCTGGCATTGGAAGGGACCCGGCTTCGGGGCACGGTTGAAGGGGTGCAGTTTCCAGTGAAGGCAGTGCCTGAGCCGCGCTAATTTCTACAAGTGGAATCCCTTCTATCTCTTCGTACTCCACAGTGACTTGTTTGGACTCGTCGGTCGGAGGATATGTTTCTTCACGCTTTGGTGCTTCGGGTGCTTCTGGCTCTGTGATGGCTGCTTCAACTCCAGAGATAACTGCTTGGAACTCCGGAGGTTGC
>JABSTT010004208.1:0-23853 GCA_013339685.2 Hyalomma asiaticum | reverse complement strand
AAGGTGGTATTCAGACGTCTGCCATCGCGGTCGCCGCCCATGCCACTGAATCCGAATTGTTAAAGAACCGAAATATTATTTAATGGGCGATCCTCTCGACGCAATATTCAAACCTTCAAAGTTCACACTTTTAATGGCAACCTCTTCTCTCAAAACAAAGGAGATTTCATCGTATAGCGATACCGCGAGCAAATATTCTGTTATACAGTAACACTTATCAAAGACGAAACGTCTGCGTGATGACGCTATGCATGACGCTATGCAAGCGTCATGCAAGCGTCAAGCAAGCGTCAAGCAAGCGTCAAGCGTCATGCCAGCGTCATGACGCTTGCATAACGCTATGCTTGAATACGTGGAAGGTACTCAAGCATAGCGTCATGCGAGAAATGTTACTGCGCGTTCGGTACACTCAGAAAGCTAATCACGAGTTCTAGCACGATGGGCGCTGAGTGATACGCCATTGAACAGAGAGTGAAAAAGACGGTCCCGGTGAATTAATAGAAAAAAGTTCCCTGTTATTATTTAAACATTACCACTAAGCATCCTTCGCGATAGCATAATGTTACGAATTAACACATTTTCAATAGTGCAAACACTGGTGATTCTGTGCTAGCGATTCTACGCCAGCATTTCGTGCCAGCAATTTAATGTGAATGCTTGTAAAAAAATTGTCGCTCCAATTCACGCTGTGAAGGTACTGAACAACGAAGCGTAAACTACAACCACTACGATACCCACTGCGGCGTCGTGTGAACTTCATACGCATTTTAGCGGCATGCAAGCACTCGGTCTTCGCGAGAGCTGCTCAGTTTGCATATGACGCTGTAGAGCAAGTCGATTGTGTTATTTTGGTCGAGCGTTTATTCACACTGTTCTCTGGAATCGTTACTTTCAGTGTCTACCAGGTGCCTACAACGAAATGAACGGGTTGCTAGAGACTGGTCTCTGCTCTAGGCAACCGGCCGGGCCGCCGCTAGAGTCACGGACGCGGGCGCATTGCGCGAACGCGGTCGCTATCCGTGATGATGATAAATGTGGTTCGCTTAAGGAAATGATGCTAATTTCTGCAGACCATGTCGGGAGCACGGCTAAACGTCCGCGGGGGTATGGGAAAGGGTCAGAGAGAGATAGAAAAAGCCGTAGTGGCGTCTGTGGCAGCTCCACCCGTCCCACTATTGTCGGCTTCGCTCCTCCTCTCTCACTTCTTCTATGCTGCGTGGCGCCATTTTTTATCAGTAAAGGCGAGGGATGGCGAAGCATCACCTCTGTACATGCTCTGCTTATGCGCATGCGTAGCGCTGCCCTCGCTGTGTTCCACTCGTCGTCTTCACCGCGCTATTAGAGCTTGCCTTCCTTTTGTAGCCTGGCGATTACTGTTGAAGTTGACCGGAGCGCAGAAAATTTCTTTGGGCTGGCAGAGGTATACAGCTGGGCTATAAAATGTCACGATAAAGCCATCACAGAAGACGCTCGAAGCTAGGGTTCAAGTTCTTTCAGTTTCAATAATACCTCAGTTATTCATCTGGCCAATGCAAAATCAATGAGTCAATTCCGAAATTCTGTCTGTGATACACCAGATGCATTCTACACGTCAGCACCGCAACCTCGCGCAGTTCCCAATGGACTTAGTCATCGTCAGCAGCCACTTTGCTAGGATCACACTTGCATAACACTTTAGTAGACTGAAGAGCCGAAGAAATTTTCTTGTGTTGTGCTATTTGACTGAAACGTTCAGGTTTCTTTATATATTCAAAAGATAATTCTTTTTTTTCGCTAGGTGCGTGTCGGCTGCAGCGCTAAGTGTGGGGAAGCAGCGGCAGTCATCGCTGGAGAAGGTGCGAAGTGCGTAGTAAGTATGGCGCGTCATAAAATTCGTTGATTCATTGATTTGTGGGGTTTAACGTCTCAAAACCAGCTCTGATTATGAAAGACGCTGTAGTGGAGGTCTTTGGAAAGTTCGACCACCTGGGGTACTTTAACGTGCACTGACATCGCACATCACACGGGCCTCAACATTTCGCCTCCATCGAAATGCGGCCACCGCGGCCGGGATTCGATCCCGCGACCTTCGGATCAGCGGCCTAGTGTCATAGCCACTAGACCACTGTGGCGGGGCGTTATAAACTTGTTGCATGTCCTGCACATGGTACTCGCTTTGACTTATATCTGGAGCCTGCATTGTGAGGCAACATACGCACATGTGCAGATATTCAAAAAGTTTCGCGTTCGTCGTTATTCACATTGGCTTGCATACCTCTATTGAAAATCATGAAAACACTCACAAGGCGACCTTAATTCGAAGTGAAGTGTTTTTGACTGGCCCTGAGCAGTAGCATAGAATAATTTCGGTGCACGTGAACTTCACATTCTTTACGAGGGCTCACTCATACACACGTCCCCGATAGCGGATATGCGAAACACAAGACCCTTTCTTTCTTTTTTTTCTCTTACGTGTCATCAGGCCCGTATGCGCAAGGCAATGCGCATGTATTTTATTAATTATGATCAATCGCAGTGATACACAGCTGAATCTTTTCTGTAGTACATATGATGCTCTGATATATGCATTTGAGAACTTGTGCTCAATGTGTAAATGTATTTCGAGTAAAATAGCAGCCACAACTTCGCAGTATCTTTACTGCCAACGGTTCGACCACGGGCCCGGTCTTTTTTAGGCATAGAAAGAAGCGAAGTGAGAAAGCTGATCTGCAGATCGGCTTCCGATCAGCTTGATGCCTGCTATAACTCGTGTGTGCCATGTATATATATATATATATATATATATAATATATAATATATATATATATATATATATATTCAAAAGAAGAGATTCACACGATTAACAAAAGAATATAAGTTTACTGACGTTGCGGCCGGTGGACCGCCTTCATCAGAGTAAAAAGCTGTTGCCGAGCACCCTCCTTTTAAGGGTACAGGAAGGGGAGAGAGTGCGGCTACAAAGGCGTATCTGTACACGGAATGGCTATGAAGTCTTCCTGGACAGAACACGTGGTCGGCTGCGGCGAGTCACGAGGCGACCCCGTAGCCTATCAATTAACAGCAAGGCGGAACACTTGCAACCCCGAGGGATTCTACTACCTGTATGTAACGGAACTATAAAGCCACTGTACATGGTAAAATGGCAATCACCACAGCATAAATGACAAAAAAGGATTAAAAGAATAAAAAATAAATAAAGTAAGTAAATAAATAAAAAAAATATACAACAAGAGAACGAAAATACTGATTTATTAACAAACGGCCGAAATATCTTGTAATGAAAAAATATATAAACCATGAAGGAAGAAAAATGGAAATAAAATGAAAAAAAAAAACTTTGTGTGAAATAACGTATTGTAGTTGTTTGAAATGGCTTCCTCATAATGGCAATGCCCTAGACACTCGGGAAACATGTGAGTTTACCCGTGTTTTCATTAATGCCCGAGGTAGCGGCTTTGAACTTATAAATGAGGTAGGACTCACGAACCTCGCGGTCGTGGTGCGTCCGAAAGCCCGATTCCAGTATTATTGCTTTCAGGTCACTAAATGAATGGCCGGGAAGGTGCACGTGCTTAGACAGGGGCAGATTCAAGGAATTTTTGGCGTGTGACTTGTGATTATTAAATCGTATTCGGAAAGGAGTTTCTGTCTGACCAATATATTGTTGATTACATTTAGTGCACTCAAGCAGGTAAACGACATTAGCCGTGTCACAAGTGAAGTTTCCTTTAATTTGTACAAAAAAGTCGGACGCGGTGCTTGTTGCTTTTTGTGTAGTTCTAATGTATGGGCAGACCTGGCAACGTGGCTTATTGCACGGCCTGCATCCAGTGCCACGACGTGGATTTAAAGTTGATTTAGTTAAGATGTCGCGTAAATTTGTGTTTCGTCTGTACACGACACGAGGCGGTTCCACGAATATGCGTTTGAGGCGATCACTTTGAGTAAGAATATTATGATGTTTTTTAAGAATAGCTGACACCTTTGGCAGCGATGCAGAGTAAGTAAGTATTAAGTTAGTCTTGTGTTCCCTGCTTGGTGACTGATTTCTGAGAATTTCAGCGCGGTCAAGCATGTCGGCGCGAGTTATAGCATCGTCAATTATCTTTTCCGGGTATTTCTGTTTGAGGAGGACCTTTTTCATTTGTGCAGAAATACCCGGAAAAGATAATTGACGATGCTATAACTCGCGCCGACATGCTTGACCGCGCTGAAATTCTCAGAAATCAGTCACCAAGCAGGGAACACAAGACTAACTTAATACTTACTTACTCTGCATCGCTGCCAAAGGTGTCAGCTATTCTTAAAAAACATCATAATATTCTTACTCAAAGTGATCGCCTCAAACGCATATTCGTGGAACCGCCTCGTGTCGTGTACAGACGAAACACAAATTTACGCGACATCTTAACTAAATCAACTTTAAATCCACGTCGTGGCACTGGATGCAGGCCGTGCAATAAGCCACGTTGCCAGGTCTGCCCATACATTAGAACTACACAAAAAGCAACAAGCACCGCGTCCGACTTTTTTGTACAAATTAAAGGAAACTTCACTTGTGACACGGCTAATGTCGTTTACCTGCTTGAGTGCACTAAATGTAATCAACAATATATTGGTCAGACAGAAACTCCTTTCCGAATACGATTTAATAATCACAAGTCACACGCCAAAAATTCCTTGAATCTGCCCCTGTCTAAGCACGTGCACCTTCCCGGCTATTCATTTAGTGACCTGAAAGCAATAATACTGGAATCGGGCTTTCGGACGCACCACGACCGCGAGGTTCGTGAGTCCTACCTCATTTATAAGTTCAAAGCCGCTACCTCGGGCATTAATGAAAACACGGGTAAACTCACATGTTTCCCGAGTGTCTAGGGCATTGCCATTATGAGGAAGCCATTTCAAACAACTACAATACGTTATTTCACACAAATGTTTTTTTTTTCATTTTATTTCCATTTTTCTTCCTTCATGGTTTATATATTTTTTCATTACAAGTTATTTCGGCCGTTTGTTAATAAATCAGTATTTTCGGTTCTCTTGTTGTATATTTTTTATTTATTTACTTATCTTTATTTTATTTTTTTATTTTTTAATCCTTTTTTGTCATTTATGCTGTGGTGATTGCCATTTTTACCATGTACAGTGGCTTTATAGTTCCGTTACATACAGGTAGTAGAATCCCTCGGGGTTGCAAGTGTTCCGCCTTGCTGTTAATTGATAGGCTACGGGGTCGCCTCGTGACTCGCCGCAGCCGACCACGTGTTCTGTCCAGGAAGACTTCATAGCCATTCCGTGTACAGAATACGCCTTGTAGCCGCACTCTCTCCCCTTCCTGTACCCTTAAAAGGAGGGTGCTCGGCAACAGCTTTTTACTCTGATGAAGGCCGGTCCACCGGCCGCAACGTCAGTAAACTTATATTCTTTTTGTTAATCGTGTGAATCTCTTCTTTTGAAAATATTTATTCGGGCTCACGGATATCTTCTTTCTGAACTATATATATATATATATATATATATATATATATATATATATATATATATATATATATCAGAAAGGCACAGCGACAAACATAGGATTTATTCTGACGTTTCGGCTGGAGGCCAGCCTTTTTCAAAAATCTTTGATCTTTGAAAAAGGCTGGCCTCCAGCCGAAGCGTCAGAATAAATGCTATGTTTGTCACTGTGTCTTTCTGATAGTATATTTATCCCGATAGCCAGGAAGAACACTTATATATATATATATATATATATATATATATATATATATATATATATATATATATATATAGCTGACACCTTTGGCAGCGATTCTTAAAAGGTGTCAGCTATTCTTAAAAAACATCACAATATTCTTACTCAAAGTGATCGCCTCAAACGCATATTCGTGGAACCGCCTCGTGTCGTGTACAGACGAAACACAAATTTACGCGACATCTTAACTAAATCAACTTTAAATCCACGTCGTGGCACTGGATGCAGGCCGTGCAATAAGCCACGTTGCCAGGTCTGCCCATACATTAGAACTACACAAAAAGCAACAAGCACCGCGTCCGACTTTTTTGTACAAATTAAAGGAAACTTCACTTGTGACACGGCTAATGTCGTTTACCTGCTTGAGTGCACTAAATGTAATCAACAATATATTGGTCAGACAGAAACTCCTTTCCGAATACGATTTAATAATCACAAGTCACACGCCAAAAATTCCTTGAATCTGCCCCTGTCTAAGCACGTGCACCTTCCCGGCCATTCATTTAGTGACCTGAAAGCAATAATACTGGAATCGGGCTTTCGGACGCACCACGACCGCGAGGTTCGTGAGTCCTACCTCATTTATAAGTTCAAAGCCGCTACCTCGGGCATTAATGAAAACACGGGTAAACTCACATGTTTCCCGAGTGTCTAGGGCATTGCCATTATGAGGAAGCCATTTCAAACAACTACAATACGTTATTTCACACAAATGTTTTTTTTTCATTTTATTTCCATTTTTCTTCCTTCATGGTTTATATATTTTTTCATTACAAGATATTTCGGCCGTTTGTTAATAAATCAGTATTTTCGGTTCTCTTGTTGTATATTTTTTTATTTATTTACTTATCTTTATTTTATTTTTTTATTTTTTAATCCTTTTTTGTCATTTATGCTGTGGTGATTGCCATTTTTACCATGTACAGTGGCTTTATAGTTCCGTTACATACAGGTAGTAGAATCCCTCGGGGTTGCAAGTGTTCCGCCTTGCTGTTAATTGATAGGCTACGGGGTCGCCTCGTGACTCGCCGCAGCCGACCACGTGTTCTGTCCAGGAAGACTTCATAGCCATTCCGTGTACAGAATACGCCTTTGTAGCCGCACTCTCTCCCCTTCCTGTACCCTTAAAGGAGGGTGCTCGGCAACAGCTTTTTACTCTGATGAAGGCCGGTCCACCGGCCGCAACGTCAGTAAACTTATACTCTTTTTGTTAATCGTGTGAATCTCTTCTTTTGAAAATATTTATTCGGGCTCACGGATATCTTCTTTCTGAACTATATATATATCTATATATATATATATATATATATATATATATCAGAAGGCACAGCGACAAACAGGATTTATTCTGACGTTTCGGCTGGAGGCCAGCCTTTTCAAAAATCTTTGATCTTTGAAAAAGGCTGGCCTCCAGCCGAAGCGTCGGAATAAATGCTATGTTTGTCACTGTGTCTTTCTGATAGTATATTTATCCCGATAGCCAGGAAGAACACTTATATATATATATATATATATATATAGATAGATAGATAGATAGATAGATAGATAGATAGATAGATAGATAGATAGATAGATAGATAGATAGATAGATAGATAGATAGAATACACGGCTATGGAACGAGCGTCCATCTTTTTAATGCGTCCACCTTCACTTCAACGTCCTCTTCATCCAAGCGGAAGTCTAAACCGCTTCACCCTTCCGGATTTCTTTTGCTATCCCCTCCTGGGGTAATACTTGAAAACATTTCCTATTGAAGCACATTCAACTGATCCGCGCTCACCGATGTACCAAACCGTCTTCAGTATTCCTTGCTGAGAGGCTGTCTTTGTCACAGAATAGGGACCGTAGAATTTCGCGTTGGCATCACTCACAGCCTTCCTAACTAGAACGAGGTCGGTGACCTGAACGTCCGGAATTTCCGAGTTATATCTCTTGTCAAAATTTCGCTTTATTCGTGTACGGTACCTCCCTCCCAACGCTTTTTCTTTCCGCTCCTCGATGATCTTGACATTTTCTAGGAGTCCCAATTCACGATCCGCCTGCAAAATAGGGACTTCTCCTGAAGAAGCGAAATGTGGACTGCATCCCAAGCCACTGGTGTAGGAGCGGTCACGATGCTTAACGGCCGCTTTTAAAGGACATTTCCATCCACCGGGGAAATTATCGTACATCCTTATGAATTTTTTGACATCCCATATCGCACGCTCTGCAAGTCCGTTCGCCGCGGGGTGGTATGGCGCGCAGAACTTGATTGATATATTGTGTTGTCGAGCCCATCCTGCTAGTCTTTCACTCCTGAACACTGGACCGTTGTCACATACGATCGTCCTCGTTGTCCTAAACATATCTCTTTGGAGGAGAGCGATGACACTATTTCCATCTTCTCTTCCTGCGCGTGCTGCGATCATCCGTGTGCATTCATGTATGGTCAGAAGAAAAGCTTGCGTTTTCCTGGCTCCCTCTCGTTTCTTGTTTAGTTCGGCGAAGTCCGGCTGCATGACTTCAAAAGGCACATTCGAGTGGCAAGGAAGTATCATGGCATCCGTAGACTGCTTATATTTTACCTTATTCACTTGACAAATGTGGCAGGAACCAACGTACTTATTGACATCTTCCTTCATGCGGGCCCCTAAATCGCGTGACTAGTTTGTTGTAAGTTCGCCAAAATCCGTCGTGTCCTCCTGACACTGGGATGTCGTGATACAAATAAAGAATCTTAGAAACCAGCGTTGGCGGAACTTGGCAACGACCTTCAATAAAAGTCAGATGTTCAGTGGCTTCCCATAATCTACCTTCATTAATTTCGTTAGGTTTTTCTTTGCTGGGTTGTATCATTAATCTCGACAAAGCATCTGCATCAGTTAAGAGAGGTCCAGCTCGGTGGGAGATGGTGAAGTTAAACTGCTGCAAGTAGGTCACCCATCTTGCAATACGTCCTTTTGGTTGAGTCATATTCAAGAGATGAGTGAGAGCCTGGTGATCTGTGAACAAAGTGAACTTCGTGCCTTCGAGGACTGCGAGTGCCTCCTTTTCAGTACTAGTGTAGTTGACTTCAGATGGCTTGCGGGTATAAATGTAATACCCGACGACGTGTCGCTTTTTGCGTCCGCATGGATCTCGACACTTGTGATATAAAACTGCACCTGTCCCATAGTGTGAAGCGTCGGTGTTCAGCTCAAAGGGTAAATTGAAGCCAGGTATTCGTAGAACAGGGTCAGCAGAGATTCTGTGCACCAAATTGCGGTGCACCTTCTCATATTAATTGTTCACTCAAAGGGAACTTCCCTTTGTATAAGGCGTGTGAGGCATCTTGTTTTCATGGCAAAGTCCTTTATGAAAGGCCTGAAATGTCCTGCTAATCCCAAACACACACAATGAGTGTCCGCCATATGGTTTAACCACTCTGGGAGATCCTCTCGACGGACTCTTGTTTAGTGCTTTAGTCCCATCAAAGACTCTTCCAAGGAAAACAGCTCTTTTCTGAAAGAAGGCACGTTTCTTAAAAATTCACTTTCAGGTGCCCCGTGCACAATGCAGTTAGCACCTGAGACAAGTGATCTTGATGCTCGGCCTCTGTTTTTGAGGAAACGATAATATCGTCTGTGTACACATTGCAAAATGGACCTAGGAAAGGCTTCAGAACTTCGTTCATAATCTTCTAGAACCATGCCGGCGAGTTCTTCCAGCCGAATGGAAGCCTGTTATACCCGTACACGTCAAAAGGCATTATAAAAGCAGTGTACATTTTTGTTTCTTCGGTTAGCGGAATCTGCCAGAAGCCTTTGCATAGTTCGATACGAGAAAAATGTTTGCAGCCACCTCTCTCGTCTATAATCGTGCCTATCTTTGGCATGGGGAGTTTTATAAGGTCGGTTTGACGATTGAGAGCCCTGTGGTCTGTGCAGAGTCTGAAAGTTCCATCTTCCTTTGGCGCTATTGTTATGGGAGAGGCGAAGGGGGATACAGACGGTCGAATTATATCAGCGTCCAGCATCTCCTGTAGTTCTTTCTTCAACCACATCTTCCGCTGTCTCGACATGTTATAGGGGGATTTGCGGATGACGGTCTTGTTAGTTAGTTCAAAAGGGATCTTGTATGACGTCATCGCTGGTGGGTTCTTTCCTACACATACGAGTTCAGCGTATGCCTTTTCAATATCTTCTGCACATTGTACAACTCGCACGTGATATTGTTTACCCTCCTGTATCTCGTTTCTTGGTAATCTTTAAACTAAAACCGGACACACAGCCGGAGGCACAGGTGAGGGAGCTGGTCAGAGAGAATGCCTCTTATAAGGCGCAGTTGTCCTCGCAGCATTCCCAAATCTCCACACTCATATCCCAAATGGGAAAGCTGACTCAGTACATACAGTCGCTTGAATTCAAATTGAGCAACGCTCTCCCCCAACGGGCTCTAACAGTCTCGCAGCAGCAGCCGCCTCCGCCGGCTCCGCCGCCCCTGCCGCCACAAGCTGCCGCGCCTGCCGCCACAAGCTGCCGGCACTGCGGGAAAGCGTAAAGCAACCACTTCGACCGCGTCGGTCCAAATGCTGACATTACTGCTGCAATCACGAAAGCTGTAGCCGATGCATTTCAGGCCAGTGACGCAAAGCTCGAAGCCCGCTTTAACGCGATGGATGCGAAATTCGAGACGCGTCTGAATGCCGTGCAACAAGCCATAGACGCCCGTTTCGCAAAATCTAGAACAAACAATCGCCAACACGAACGCTTCTCATAACGATTTAAAACAGCACACAGAAGACGTGTTCGCTAGTGTCAATCAGCGCATCGAACTCGCCCTCCCCTCCTCGCACAATTGCCCTTCAACGCAGAAAGGGGCCACCCCAGGTAACTAAGTATGGCGCACACAAAATTGAATGTTTGGCAGTGGAACTGTAGGGGGTACCGGAAAAAGCGCAGCCATCTACAGCAGCTTGTGCAGAAATTGCAGAATGACCAGCAGGCTAACACCGAATCAATTCCGGACGCCATCGTGTTACAAGAAACGTCCGCCGAAGCCACCCTTCCTAGCTATCCAGCCTACCAACAGCTCGGTCCGCACGCTCCCCCTTGCACTTCCACGCTTTTCCACAACAGTCTCAAGGCCACAGAGCATGATATAGAATGCACACAAATCCCACATACACTCGTCTAAATCCCACCACGAAACCGTACGGATCGGTCCCTATTCGTTCTAAACATATATTGTTCTCTGCGAGGAAAAGCGGACAATTTTACTTGTCTTTTTGGCAAAACGCTAGCACTCGCCGGTGATGCGCAACTGCTCGTCCTCGGGGATTTCAACACAAGCCACCCTCACTGGGGCTACTTGCACGCAAACACTCGAGGCAGAAACTATGGGCACTCGTGCAGGACCTGCGCCTTACCTTGGTCAATGACCCGCAGCAGCTGCCCACGCGTGTAGGCAACAGCGTATGCCGCGACACATCGCCAGACCTCACGCTATGCAAGAACGTGACGCACGCGTCCTGGGCCAACGCGGGCCTCCTCACAGGCAGCGACCACTACATTATCGCGATCGCAATCGAGACCCTCGTGAGCAGAAAAACGGAACCTGCTGCTCGCATCACTACTGGTTGAAATTCCGCAAGCTTCGTGAAGAAAAGGCGCCCGACATCCTTACCGACACCTCTACCTGCAACGAATAGATCGAGTCCTTGCAAGATCACGTACAAGCCACGACGCGCGCGGTTGAGACCACTGCTGACATGCCTACAACTGACTCTCGCCTCCTACACATATGGGACGCACATACAAGCCTCTTGAGCAGATGGCGACGGCATCTTAGAAAGAAGATACGACGCCGCATCGAGACTTTCGCGCGAAATTGAAACCCACAGCGTCGCCCTTGCGCGACAGCAATGGGGCCAGCTGCGCGATGGCCTCAATGGGCAGATGGGATCCAAGAAAACGTGGCACCTACTGCAGCACTTGCTCGATCCCTCCACTTCAAAGCCTTCTGGGCAAAAGAATCTGCAGCGGCTCATCCATCGTTACCCTAGCACGGATGTCGAACTGCTTGATGAACTCCCTGGTCTATACGCCAGTGTGGCCTCGCCAATCACAACACAACGGACGCCATTGCCCCCTTACGCCGGCAATCCAAATCCACAGCTTCACGCCGGCTTTAGTGAAGCTGAAATGTACGCTGCTTTGCTTAAACTTCGCACAATCTCGGCACTCGGAGCCGACGGCGTAACAAGCACAGCTCTCCGAAATCTTGACGCAAAATCAATGTCCGCACTCACGCAGTACGTGAATGAGTGCAGGCGATCAGGCCACATACCCCAACAGTGGAAGCACGCCCAGCTTGTATTCATTCAGAAACCCGGCAAGAAGGTGAACATTGCCAACCTGCGTCCCATTTCGCTCGCTTCTTGTCTTGGCGAACTAATGTAACACGTCGTCCTGGCCAGACTGCAAGCCTACGCGTAAGAGAACGATCGTTTTCCGCCAACGATGCTCGGTTTCCGTGCCCACCTTTCGACGCAAGATGCGCTTGTGCAAATACATCACGACATTCTTCGGACACCGCCGCGTGCCGGAACCCGTGCCTTGCTTGCTATCGGTCTGCACAAGGCATTCGACTCGGTGCAACACGCGGCTATAACCTCAAGCCTTGCTGCCATCAACCCGGGTGAACGCACGCATAACTACGTCTGCAAATTTCTTTCGAACCGCACAGTGGAGCTTTCACTGCCCGGCGGCGTCTCTCCAAGTCGAATGACACTCGGTGAAAGGGGCACCCCTCAAGGGGCAGTCCTGTCTCCATTTCTGTTCAGTCTAGTCATGCGCTCACTCCCCTCCTTGCTCGACGCAATCCCGAACCTGTGGCACACCATTTACGCAGATGGTGTCACGTTATGGACAACCACAGGATCGGATGGCCATGTCGAAGAAACTCCTCAGCGCACTGCCAATGCTGTCGTTCGCCACGCATTGCAAGCGGGCCTCAAGTGTTCCGACAGCAAGTCGGAAATCCTGCTGATTCGGCCCCCCTATCGTCGCAGGTTCAAGCTTCCTCCCTTGCCGACAATCCGCGTCTGCGTGAACGGCACACTCATACCGCAAGTGAGCCACATGCCGATCCTCGGGCTCTATGTTCAATCAAGCTCATAGAACACCGTGGCAATTGAACACCTGGCCCTTGCAGTCTTGCAGATGACCTGCCACATCGCTCCTGTGTCGGCTCGCAAGCAAGGAGTGAAACGAAACGAGCTCCTCCAACTCATCCACGGCTTCGTGGTGTCTAGGCTTACGTATGCAATGCCGTACCTTCGTCTACTGAGCGCCGAAAAGGAGCGCATCAACCGACTAATCCAGAAGGTCTACAAGGCGGCCCTGGGCCTCACTTACAGCATATCTACGTCACATCTACTCAGCCTGAGCTTTCCTTGATGATGATGATGATCGTGGTTCCTTTAGGAAAGGACGCTAATTTCTGCAGCCCGTGTAGGGAGCGCGGATAGGCGTCTGTTGGGGTGGGGTAAAGGGAGTGAAATAGATAGAGAGGAGAGGAATGCCGTAGTGGAAGGCCCTGGAAATTTTGACCAGCTGGGGTTCTTTATGTGCACTGACAATGCACAGTACACGGGCCTCTGGCATTTTCGCCTCCAGCTTTGGTTGAGCTTCGTCGAATGATGCAATCTCTCAGGTGTTGCGAGTTGGTGTTTCGCAGTATTTACACGCGGAATCGGAAGCACGCACTGAGAGCAAGTGTGGACAGTTGGTCCCCTTGCGGCGGTTTCCCAGGATGACAGGAACCGATATTTAATTATCGTTTCGAAGAATTGCCAATCTAATCTGAAAATTCGCGTACAAATGTTTGATTGTACTGCATCTGTAATCCCTTAATACAAGTCAGGCTGGTCAAAATAGAGCTTGCTCTTCATCAGAAAAAGTGTCGGGACTCCTTGTGGTATTGCAAAATGGAAGGAGTCGCTGAGACCGGTGTCATTGTGATGTCTTAAGATAATTTAAGGCAATGAATAATTTTATAAGCAGTCGTTCTAAATGGGTAAAGCGCAATATGGGAGACAGAATACTCTCACTCGGTGATTCGGTGAGTCGGTCATTCACTCGGTTATTCGGTGAGTCGCAATCGAGCAATGATGCAAGTTTGAGCTATCACTGGACTACAACCGCGCCGACGATAACTCGGTGAGCAGCTAAACAAACCTTTTCTCATAACAGATACTAGAATGTGTTAGTTACTGACGCAGCTACATGTTCTCATAGTGTTCCGCACAAACAGGAAACCCGTGCAATGCTGGACATACCAAGCAACGGTCTCCGATAATAGCAACTCATAAAAAAACGGAGAAGGATAGATAGATAAATAGATAGATTTATGGCGAAATTAACATTGCAAGCGCAGTAAGGAATATACATTACTCCTTGATTACTAGCTCCTTGCCGCACACTACTACCTTCACACAAACCTTTTAGCTGGCCATGAAAATCGGGTGGCAAATCACACTTTGAACCCAGTTCTATAAGAATGACACGATACTATACCTTCACCACCACAATAGAAAGTTTGCGTATTTTTGCTGGGGTGTATGTTTGCATGTTTGTGCTGGTATTATAGATATGTGTGTATGTATCTGTGTGCCTGCTACCTCCCTGATGCCTATAATTTTCCATGTTGTCTTCACACGTTCATCTGGAATAGGAAATTATAGATTTCATTACTCATTGCACATTATGCAACCGCGATTTGTTACACCCCCGATTTGTTTCGTTTTTTTTTTTCATATTCACGTACGTCGCAGAAAAAAAAAATACTTCTGTGTACGTCACCACGTGGAAGGTTTTCAATAATTTCTTTTACCCTAACTCTACTATAACTTCCGGGCAACGCGCGGAACTTGGCACGCGGCAACATGTCTGCTTAGCGACAACGGAGAAGTTAAAATGGCTCGCTAAAACACGATTTTCCACGCGCGTCCACCTCACTTGCAGAGCAATTTTAGAAACCGTGACGTCCTGGATGCCAGCAGGTAAATTTCTTCCCTGTCACCTAAGGGTAGCACCGCACGTGGCAAAGAAAACCACCCCACTCCATCACTACCACACAAGATCAGTCGAGGGAGGGAAAAGGGAGGGGACCACTTTTCTAAGTATGGGCGTTCTATAAATCGGACGAACTGTGAAATGCAGGAGAGTCGCAATCGAGCAATGATGCACGTGCGAGCTATCACAGGACTACAACCGCGCCGCGCCCAACGCGCCGACGATAACTCGGTGAGCAGTTAAACACCATTTCTCATAACAGAGAGTAAATGTGTTAGTTACTGACGCGGCTACATGTTCTCACAGTGTTCCGCACAAACAGGAAACCCGTGCAATGCTGGACATAACCAAGCAACGGTCTCCGATAATAGCAACTCATAAAAAACGGAGAGGATAGATAGATAAATAGATAGATTTATGGCGAAATTAACATTGCAAGCGCAGTAAGGAATATACATACTCCTGGATACTAGCTCCTTGCCGCACACTACTAACCTTCACACAAACCTTTTAGCTGGCCCATGAAAATCGGGTGGCAAATTCACACTTTGAACCCAGTTCCTATAAGAATGAACACGATACTATACCTTCACCACCACAATAGAAAGTTTGCGTATTTTTGCTGGGGTGTATGTTTGCATGTTTGTGCTGGTATTATAGATATGTGTGTATGTATCTGTGTGCCTGCTACCTCCCTGATGCCTATAATTTTCCATGTTGTCTTCACACGTTCATTCTGGAATAGGAAATTATAGATTTCATTACTCATTGCACATTATGCAACCGCGATTTGTTACAACCACCGATTTGTTTCGTTTTTTCATATTCACGTACGTCGCAGAAAAAAAAAATACTTCTGTGTACGTCACCACGTGGAAGGTTTTCAATAATTTCTTTTACCCTAACTTCTACTATAACTTCCGGGCAACGCGCGGAACTTGGCACGCGGCAACATGTCTGCTTAGCGACAACGGAGAAGTTAAAATGGCTCGCTAAAACACGATTTTCCACGCGCGTCCACCTCACTTGCAGAGCAATTTTAGAAACCGTGACGTCCTGGATGCCAGCAGGTAAATTTCTTCCCTGTCACCTAAGGGTAGCACCGCACGTGGCAAAGAAAACCACCCCACTCCATCACTACCACACAAAGATCAGTCGAGGGAGGGAAAAGGGAGAGGGGAACCACTTTTCTAAGTATGGGCGTTCTATAAATCGGACGAACTGTGAAATGCAAGGAGAGTCGCAATCGAGCAATGATGCACGTGCGAGCTATCACAGGACTACAACCGCGCCGCGCCCAACGCGCCGACGATAACTCGGTGAGCAGTTAAACAAACCATTTCTCATAACAGAGAGTAGAATGTGTTAGTTACTGACGCGGCTACATGTTCTCACAGTGTTCCGCACAAACAGGAAACCCATGAAATGCTGGACATAACCAACCGACGGTCTCCGATAATAGCAACTCATAAGGAACGGAGAAAAATAGATAGATAGATAGATAGATAGATAGATAGATAGATAGATAGATAGATAGATAGATAGATAGATAGATAGATAGATAGATTCATGGCGAAATTAACATCGCAAGCGCAATAAGGAATATACATTACTTCTTTATTACTAGCTCTTTGCCGTACACTACTATCCTTCACACAAACCTTTTAGCTGGCTTATGAAAATCGCATGACAAATTAACACTTTGAACCCACTTCCTACAAGAATGAACGCGATGCTATGCCTTCACCACCACAATAGAATGTTTGCGTGTTTTTGGTGGGGTGTATGTTTGCGTGTTTGTGCTGGTATATATAGATATGTGTGTATGTATCTGTGTGCCTGCTACCTCCCTGATGCTTATATTTTTCCATATGGTCTTCACACGTCCATTCTGGAACAGGAAATTATAGTTTTCATTACTCATTGCACATGATGCCACCGCCATTTGAATACAACCAGTGATTTGTTTTGTTTTTCATATTCATGTACGCCGCAGAAAACAAAAATGTGTACGGGACCACGTGGAAAGCTTTCAATAACTTCTTTTACCCTAAGTTCTACTACAACTTTTGGGCCACGCACGGAACTTGGCACGAGGAAACATGTCTGCTTAGCGACAACGGAGAAGTGAAAACTACTCGCTAAAACACAATTTTGGAAGCGCGTCGAAATTACTTGCAGAGCAGTTTTAGAAACCGTGACCTACTGGATGTCGCGATCACCAAATTAGATAATCGCGGACATTCTGAGACTAAAACTCTGTACGATATAGTAACGCGGATAAAAATTATCGCGCATGAAAGGCTTTTGAAAGCATGTACGTTTAACGATGCGGAACCGGTGCGACTGAGACCGCCAAGGGTCACAGGTTCGACGCCCTCCCCCGTGCTTTCTTTTCATTTTTTTAAGAATGTGCTCTAACTTAGCGTTTGTTATATTCCTCGAGATTACGTCGGTAGAGGGGCCCAGCGACGGTTGAGTACCTGAAAGGCTTTCAGTCGTTCAACTGCCGTTTACGACTCACTCCTACACCAGAACAGGAATTGACCTCCCTGGTGAAGTACTTGGTCACCACGTCCCACACGATGTCTACAACTAAACCCTCGCCCTCAGTGTCCATCAGCTACGGTACGTCTGTCAACAGCGGCGGTCAGCTCTCTGAAGCAGCAGAGGGCGGCAATAAATACTGGACCCGGACAGGACGCCACTGAAAACTGAACACTGGAACGTTCAACGCAAGATCCCTCTCCAGCGAAGCTAGTTAGCGGAACTACTCGAGGAACTAGAAAGAGTTATTTGGGACGTGATTGGCCCTAGCGAAGTTAGGAGAGAAGGTGAAGCTTACATAGCCTTAAACGACGAACATGTCCTCTGGGATAGGGGGTTACCCGAAAAGGGAGAATATGGCGTTGGGTTCCTAATTCACAAAGATATAGTGGGCAACGTAGACGAATTCTACAGCTATAACGAAAGGGTAGCCTGCGAGGTATAAAACTAAATATGCCATATAAACTTATGATAATCCAGGGATATGCGCCAACAACGAGCCACGACACCGAACAACTAGAGCAGTTCTACGAGGGTATCGAATTAGCAATAAAGAAAGTACAGACACAATACACAGTAGTCATGGAGGATTTCAACGCAAAAGTAGAAACAAAGCAAAGTGGCGAACAGGCGATTGGCAACTACGGTGTGGGCCGTAGGAATAACCATGGGGAAATGCTAGTACAATTTGCCGAAAGAAAACAGACTCCGAATAATGAATACGTTTTTAAGAAACACAAGAATAGCAAGTAAACGTGGAAAAGCCCTAACGGGGAAACAAAGAATGAAATCTACTTTATAATGTGCGAACAGCCAGACATAATTCAAGACACAGAAGTAGTGGGGAAGATAAAATGCAGCGATCACAGATTAGAAAGGGCAAAGGTTGTACTTAACCTAAGGAAAACAAGAACGAAATTATGTACTAGAAAAAATGCAAATGTAGTAATCAGGTCGAACAACGAAGAATTTAAAGTCACCCTCAGCAACCCCTTCGAAGCCTTAGGCGAAAACGATGAAGATTTGGAAGAAATAAATAAAAGCTTAACGAAAACAATCCTTGAAATAGCGATAGAATTCGAGAGTAAAACAACAAAGCAAGGACTTAATAAAAAAACGCCAACAAATGAAAGTAAGTTCGTCAAAAGAAAATGTAGAATTCGCAGAACTATCAAAATTGCTCAGTAAAGCCTGGCAAGCAGATATAAACAATTTTAACTTGAGAGAAATGGAGAAAGCAGTAGACAAAGGCACCAGCATTAAATCGTTCAAAAAGAAACTGCACTTAGGAGAAAACAAAATACATGCGGTAAAAGATAAACAAGGTAACGTTATGAACAATTTCAACCAAATAGTAAAGGTAGCAGAAAATTTCTACTCTGAACTGTACAGCTCTCATACAGACCATACAACATTGATAGAAATAGAATCAGAGGAGGACACTGAAATTCCATATATAAACGCTGACGAACTCAAAAAAGCTGTCAAAGGCATGTCCCGTTGTAAATCAGCTAGTGAGGATTGTATAATAGCCGACTTGATCAAAGATGGAGGAGATATTGTACTTGAAAAACTTGCATCGCTCTTCACGAAATGTATCAAAACATATAGTGTACCACGCCGTTGGAAAAATGCTAATATAATCCTAACCCACAAGAAAGGTGACATAAAGGATTTAAAAAATTACAGAACAATTAGCCTACTATGAGTAGTATACAAGCTATTTACGAAAGGAAGTTCTACGAGGATAAGAGAAACACACGACTTTAATCAACCGAGAACAAAAGCTGATTTTAGGAAAGGTTACTCGACAATGGACCACAGCCGCGCTATCAACATCGTAATTGAGAAGTACGCGGAATATAACAAACCTCTCTATATGGCGTTTATCGACTACGAGAAAGCATTTGACGCCATAGAAATACAAGCAGTTCTAGAAGCTCCACGTCGATAAGGGGTACCTGGCGTATACGTGAAAACCATAAACAACATATACAGAGATTGCAGACACACTACTCCTACATGAGAGAAGCAGAGAAATCCCGATCGGGAGAGGTGTGAGACAGGGAGATACGATATCCCCGATGCTATTCACTCAATGTTTAGAGGAAATCTCTAAATGTCTAGACTGGGAAGAGAAGGGAAATGGAATAGACGGAGAATATCTCAGCAATTTAAGATTCGCAGACGACATTGTGCTCTTTAGCAATGATGGAGACGAACTACAAAACAATATTGATGACCTAAAAAGGGAAAGTATTAAAATTGGATTAAATATGAATAGGCAATAGACCAACGTTATGCTCAATAGCCAAGCTACGGAACCGGAATTTAAAATCAACAATGAACCCTTACAATGCGCAAACGAATACGTATACCCGGGACGGTTAATAGCAGGAACTCCTACGCATGAAAAATAAATTGTCCGAAGAATAAGGATGGCCTGGAGAACATTCTGAGGGCATTGCGAAATCATTACTGGAAACTTAGCGTTCTCACTTAAGCGAAAAGTATTCAATCACTGCATTCTGCCGATACTAACGTACTGTGCAGAAACGGGCAGGATAACGAAAAAAAAACTAGAGATGAAACTAAGGAGCACGCAACGTGCAATGTAAAGAAAAATGATAGGGGTAAGGCTAAGAGATAAAAAACGAGCGCAATGGATCAGAGAACAGACAGGAGTAGCCAATATTATTATATAAATTAAAAGAAAGAATTGGACCTGGGCAGGACATGTCATGAGGAGGAAAGATAGCAAAGGGACAGTAAGAGCAACGGATTGGACACCAAGAGAGGAAAACGCAACAGAGGCACGCAAAAGGTTAGATGGAGCGATGAATTTAAAAAGTTTGCGGGCATGAAGTGGAACCAACTCGCTCAGGATAGGGTGGATGGGAAATCGTTGGGAGAGGCCTTCGTCCTGCAGTGGACCTAGAGAGGCTGATGGTAGTGATGATTACTATTCTCCAATGCTTTGTTTTTTTTTTTTCAGACCATGAACACGAAAACATTTGAGGAAATGGAAGAAGAAGCAAAATACTATTGCACGCTTGGATTCTGCAGCAATGACGCGCAATGTTTACCATCGGGCCTCTTCACAGAGTGCTGGAAATAATAGAGAACCTGCCTACGATAAAAAGAATTGTGTGAAGTGACATGAAAGCGGAAGAATGAAATTCGTCTGAATAAACTTCCTACGCTTCATGCTAAATTATGGGTTGGTGATGAAGGTGCCGCTGTCGCTCCCGGTGCTGGTGTTGTAGTAGGCGCAGATTAGCCTTCTATAAATAGCTGACCACAGTTCTGCCTCATCATCACGAGACATCATCACGTGCTCACCCATCATCACAGATGGGTGAGCACGTGCCCGCTGGACCTCTATTACGCAAAACGACAACCAGTAACATTCCTACTCGCCTTCAGAACGTCCCAGTGATGATGATGATGACGATTGGTGATTGGTTAAGGGAATGACGCTAACTTCTAGAGCGCATGTCGCGAGCACGGCTAAGCTTCTGTGGGGCTAGGGGAAACGGAACGAAAGAGATTGAAAGGAGAGAAAAGGTCACGGGCCTTTCGAGAAACACTAACACGTCAAAGTTGCTGTACCCTGATACACTATTTTGGATAGTCTCTACACGTTCGATGTCAGCATCCGATAAAACCGCAGAAAACGCTGAGTACAGGATGAAGACGGTCCACCCGTCGATAGCCAATCGGGGTGTTCGAGAACGCTGTCCTATCGCGCTACAACAGTGTTGCTTCCTAATGAGTAAGCTTCTGTGTTGCGCAAACTTGTGAGGAATCTTGCGAGCTGTACAAAGGCGACCGCGGACTACGTCCTTTGAAGGGTAGTTTTCAGGCTACTTGGTCTTACATTATTATGTAGTTAAATATGCGCTAAAAACGAACGCACAAAGACGAAACAATCACAGACGGACGAAGATGTGGCCTGCTAGAAACTTGCTATTGAAACAGCACTACACAGATATCGATAATATAACCGCGTATATGCCACGCCCCTTTTCTTGATACACGAGAATATAAAAAATGATCTTAACAACAAGCATACCACGGCCATCTTTAAAACAGAGTTGAGAAGAGCAAATTCTCTCTTGTGAAACGAGAAAGTTGCTTCGCTTATGCACGCATATGATTTCCTATATATATATATATATATATATATATATATATATATATATATATATATATATATATATATATATATATATATATATATGGAGTCATGGTGGTGAATAGGCCGGAGGCGTGAAGGCAGAGATGAGTAGTGTAGTGCACCCTCGGAATTGGTAAGAACAGTGCGGAAAGCGTTTGTTCAACGTTTCAGCCGGAGACCGGCCTTCAGTGAGTAGTAGACCCCCGGAATTGGCAACAAAAATGCGGAAAGCGTTTATTCAACTTTTCATCCGGAGACCGGCCTTCATTGGAATTGGCAACGAAAATGCGGAAAGCGTTTATTCAACGTTTCAGCCGGAGACCGGCCTTCATGGAATGGGCAACAAAAATGCGGAAAGCGTTTATTCAACATTTCAGCCGGAGACCGGCCTTCATGGCATTGGCAACAAAAATGCGGAAAGCGTTTATTGAACGTTTCAGCCGGAGACCGGCCTTATATATATTATATATATATATATATATATATATTATATATATGAAGAAGAACTCCGGGAACATCTCTCTCACTCCGCCATGGTGGTCTAGTGGCTATGGCATCCGGCTGCTGATCCGCATGTCGCGTGATCACATCGCGGCTGCGGCGGGATGCGATCCCGTGACGTTCGCATCAGCGCGATGGTTCTGATAAGGGAAGTCAGGAGCATTGGTGTGGGCGTTAGGAGGAAACCAATATATTGAGAGGATAACCCCGTCATAGTCATGAATATACACCTTACGCCCCACAGAATGGGGGTCAGTATCAAGGAGCTCTTACCATATCATAGTAATTCATAGTGCAGCGAAGTGGTGTGGGAAAGAGAAGCGAGTTTGCAGAGGTGTGATGAGAGGTTAAGGACAAAAAAAAGGGGGTGGATAGAGGACAAAACGTGACGTTGTGTTTTACAGTGTAGTTTAGCAAAGGAGAAAGCATGGAAGTAGGTGAAGGGAAAACATATAGCGTAGCCATGCACAATTTGCTATATATACCGATAGGAAAGAGAAGTGAGGAGCCTCTCTAGTCCTCATTATGCCGTCTCTTCCCACATACAGAATAAAAAGAGACGGCGATGGAGATAAAGAAATAAAGTTGAAATAAGGACGAGGATGAAAAAGCCTGACGAAGGAACTTGACCGGCATTTATAACGTCGTGGGACTTGCTTGCCAGATATATTGTTTACTCAGGTTGCACGGCCGTCGAAATGGCTGCCAATATTTGGCGAAATAAAGGACAGCCTACTTAGGCTCTCATTCGCTTGTCTCCTGGTTGGCATGGCTCATCAGATTCACGAACTCTAATTGACGAAATAGATATGTGGTCGTGCCTACAACGTGTAGCATGCTTGCAGATGTCCGGCCTTCAGACTCAAGAGGGCGAGCTCTGCTCGATCTTGCTCTTATGCACTTTTGGTTTTCTGGAAAATGATGTCGAGTGCGCTGCGGGGGAGCTGCTGTGACGTCATGCAAGTCAGCGCGTTTGTATGTATTCTATTGCTTTTGGAGGCAGGGTAATTCTCGACCCAGGCAGCAAAGTGACCGGGTTTCTGCCCGATTTAATACCAAAATGTAACGCAATACCGCGTTAGTAACGCGCAAGGCTGCTGTTTCACTGAAAGGTTAGTCCTGATAGAAAGGAATGGCTCAGCCAATGATAATTTCCTAGGTTCCTAAGAACACGATTTATGTATATAATTTCACGTGCTGGCACGAACGCCTATAAAAGTACATGTATGATTTGAGTTCTCACTTTCCAGTTCTTAGAAAAAGACATCAATATGGCTGTGGCATACTTGCCTCTTTTTCACGGGTGAGTTGTAGGATCTTTCTCTCTGCTTGACCGAGTGGCAATATACCAATTTGTTTTTGAACAGATGAGTGTAGTAAGTCGCAAGTAGTAAGCAGGAATCGCGACGTGTCGATGTTAAAACTGGTAATGAAATAAAATGAACGGTGATTCTTCTGTGCAACCAAGCCATGTTTCTGTACAAGACATCCTAAAATTTGGCAATACCATACCTTGCCAATACGTTGATGCGGTGCAGCTTCTTTTTGTCTCTCCATGCAGCTATGCCCCTTGTCCTTTATTTACTCTGCCTGTAAATGTTGCTAATAGAATGACAATATATTAAGGCCGGACGATTTTTCAGAAAACGAACCGTATCAGCATGACCCTCACTGTATGAAGGAGTGAGAGATTTCATACCTGAATGTTTGCTAATTACCTGGAATACACAAATGCCACTGTACGAGCAGTATCTCCTTCCTTCAAGTCGACCTTCCATTATGGGCGCAATCAGAATCACATCGGTACCTTACGTGGCAGCTTAGCGGAGAG
>JABSTT010004207.1:0-22565 GCA_013339685.2 Hyalomma asiaticum | reverse complement strand
CTCCAGTTATCCATGCATTCAAATTATTGAGGTTTAATTGATATCATTTATTTCATATATTTACCTTAAAGACCTCGGAGGGGTATTAATAAGGGGTCGTTATACAAATAATAATGGTCATACAAATAACTACATTTGCTCACAAAATAATTTTATTAGTTCTTCAACGAAGGCAGGAGAGGTGGTAATATCGGTGACTTGATTTGGAAAGCCGTTCCAGTCTTCAGCTGTGCGAGGGAAGAATGATGACAAGGAGGCCACAGTGCGTGCACTTTGGCGAGCGACGTTTAAAGGATGACCTGTGCACAGTGAAATGCGTGAAGGTGGGAGGATGTAAGGCGCTTGATGAAGTAAACTGTGATAGAATTTGTGAAATAATGATAAACTCGCGATAACTGCAACGACGATGTTCTAGTGTGTCCAGAGAAGATGCTGCCTTTAGTGACGAGACACTGACCTCGTATCAGTACGAAGAATGAATGTATCTTACGGCGCCTATAGGTTCTCTGTAATTTCATCATTTTTGCTCTACGGGAATAGCGACATGACTGAAAAGAAATTCAAATATATTGTAGTTGAAGAAAAACCCTCAAGATGTCGCTACCAGTTTTACTACTGCTGTGAACGGCTCGGTAATCAGGTATCTAAAAAATTTTTAAAAATATATGTACGGACAAACCAAAATTCTATGTCATTGTGCCGACAGCACTTGGGTTAAGAATACATGCACTTTTTAGCCTGATCTGAGTTGCAAAGCGGCGTCAGCCATAGTTTCAGCAGTGAGTAGGCGAACACATGAGCATTCGACAGCTGCTAGCGTGGGTGATACCTGGCGTGCAATCGGTGAAGATTTGCACACATATTTACCTGGTTTTATCAGGGCGATTGCATTGCGCACTGACAACACTGGGCGCATCCGCCATGTTCTCCAGGACGCAGTGATTAATTGCCTGCTAGCACTAGCATCACGTGTCGCTGACAGGTAGTTGTTGACAGTGCTTTTGGGTGAGAAAATCCACCAGTTTCCTGCGACATCCCATGGCAAAAGGTCCACAGAGCTTGCTGTGCTCCTAAAAGTCTATGCGAATGCAATAACAAAGTTTTGTGCCTTTAATATGCACCCGCAAGGCAGCTGCTACAGGTCTACTGCTTCGGAAAGGCAATAGTAAGCCAAAATTTCTTCTTTTGCTACGTGTACTTCAGATTGGAGGTAAGCGTTCGGGAATATTCTAGGTTGTCGAGGAGGTTTGAACATAAAATGTCTAATCCCTATATGCAGGGACATAACTTGGCTCGAACTTGACTTGTGCCAGTCTCAAGACTGCTCCGCCACATGCCATATGTCTTACTTGACTTGGGGGTGACTTCTGGCAGACTTGAACGAACCAGAGTCCCCTCTCATTTCAAGTCTGGTCAGGGGCTAGCTTGAAACTGACTTCGTGTATTATTCCAACATGGCCACCTGCATACGGGGTAAGATAAGCTTGTGTAACATTTTCCCATTTGACTTACCTTTGCGATTATAAATGCGCGCTAGATATCAAAAGGACGTTTCTGAGCAATGCTGTGGCATTTTACTCACCCTATTTCTTCAGCCACAGACATCACTACCTGTGTCTCACATGTTTAATGTCTCTCGAAAATACCAATGCATTGACACATGAACAGTGTGTGAGAACATCTTGGAAAAAAATAAGGCTATCACGTTTTGAAGTTTCTACGTATGGTTGATGTTCATTTCTGCTATGCTAATTTACTCTAGCATGCTTACTCCTGTTGGTGTGTGCAGGCGGTCTGCTTAGAGGATTAGTATATGCAGCAGATTTGTGCCAGAGGATGAAAAGTTCCCACTGCCACCAGGCCCCCACCATATTTTCTTTAGTGAATGCAGGACACTCGCTTCAATATTAGTAGGGAGAGTACTGAGTGGTTCTTGAGGAGATAAGAAAAACAACGCTCGACAAGGTCATCCTAAATTGTCTCTTTGCAGCTTTCTTTTGGGGGAGGAAAACAGTAGAGAGCAAAATGTGACACTTGTAGGATGAACAACACTATTGTTCCATCGCTCACTTGCAGGTGCACTGTATATCAGCTTTTTAAGTGCTTTTAAACTTCTTTGCTTTAATATTTTAGCCTCCATAGATCTTCTATAGAGCTTCTGTAGATCTTCCATGGAAGCTAATGGCAGCGCCATACGTGGGCACTCGGAAAAGCCAAAGCTCGTTGACATATGTTGTGACGCGGCAACGTATGCTCTCCTTTGGAGAGTGAGCTTATTACCCTATTCTAGCTCACTTTAGCCAGGGGAAGACGAATGAATGGAAGCGGAAAGCCGAAATGAACCGGTTTCCCAAGCGTGCAGGATGCGGAGGGGTGAAGCTCCTGAAAGAGCCGGTGCGACGAAAGATGCCCGTGTCACTTCCTTTTTCTTCGCTGTCACTACGCTTCGGGGGGTCATCATGTAACGCGGGTTCGACATAAGATCGAACCCGCATAAGATCGACGTCAGATCGAAAGGCGCAAAACTGAAACCAAAGTCCAACCCAGCAGTAACGTCAAATGGTGCGACAGTGCACGCACCCTTCACCTGACGGAAACATTGCGAAGGTTGACGGGCTGCATGCGTCTGAAAGGCCATGGTATATGGTAGCGGCGTGCTTCCATGACTTTGCCTAAGATGATGTTGACGCACAGTGTGGCCGATAATTGTAGGCAGCCAGGCGGGCAGTTGAAGGTCATTAGTAAAAATTGAATTGCAAGCAATCTCGAGCCCGCAATCTAGCACAAATAACAAAACTATGTACATAACTATGTATTGCAGTCTGCAATCTTGCACAAATTTTCCAGATTGCAATTTGCAGATTGCAATTGCAATCTACAATCTTGCACAAATAACGATACTATATACATAACTATGTATTGGTAAGAAAGCCATACATTGTGTCATAAGGAAGTCAAAGACTTAGCACAAGGAGTTTCACATCTGATGGATGAAGTGTGGCGGGAATACAGCAAAACCGATCTCACTGTGGTGTTTCACTACACTACTGCTGCCGCACTGCATGCCGGAACTTGTAGTACTTGCTCAATGCCTCCTTTAATTGACTTGCAGCAGTCGTGGTCGCTCAAATGCATGGCTGCTGCATCGGCAAATGACGTTAACAAGCTTTATCAGATTTAATTAGATGAATTGTCATAGGTGGTTTTGCACGCTTTGTGCTGGGATGCTACAAGAGCCTGAAACAGAAACGGGTCGGATTTCTCGTGCTGCCGCAAGATGTCAAGCTTGGGCAGGAACGGCTGAGTTGGACAGATCAGCTCGCACGGAACACAGCTTGTTCAGCAGTGTTCGTGAATTTGTGTTTTTATGCATGACATTTTAGCAGTGCGCTACAGCGTCATAATAGGTTACCGAATCACGGAGGGGCCAATCAGTGACCGCAAGGACTCAAAACATGCGCATGATTGCCCTGCTGGGCGATCATTGCTAGCACCGTCAGACTGGATATAGCTTGTGTTAGTGACAAAATAGTGATCGCTAGAGGATGCCTAAATTGACCACTTACGAAAAGCAATGATGACTGTCAATGTATAGCGTGAACAAGACATCTGATGCAAACCTAGCTTAACTGCAGTGCATAGTTAACGCCGTGCATGGCGAGTGCTCAACCACGCTGCTATCGCAACCAACTGCACTCCAGGTATTTCAGTTTTCAGTGTGTGATATTATTACAAGCGCAAGGTAAAGCGGCAATACCAGTCACAAAACGTACCTTATGAGTGTAAGCAGTTCATATAGGGTCATACTCCCACTGAGGTACCATCCAACACAGTTTTGAAGCAGTGAGGCCTAGCGAAGACATCGGCACCGAGTCTTAAGGTGGTGTGATGGTGGCGTGCAGATCAGGCTGCCGCTTATTCGTTATTTTGCAGTTGTCGCCAAAGTTACTTACCAACTCATCCATACTTTATGCACCAGGAAATTTCTTTTCGTTCACGGTATTTTTACTGACACACCGCAGCATCCCTAAGTTTTCGCTAAGATTGTGCAGCAATCATCGTTCCACCAAGGTGGATATGCATTTAACTTTATCATGGCCATCGTTTTCTATCCATCTACATCTCGTGCATTACTATGATTGAAGCACACCTTGCATGCGAGGTTTTGGTTTGACAAAAGAAGGTCAAAATTGTTCCTTCAACTGAGTCTTAATTCACTTCTTTTCACCATTCTGCGTCCTTGGCGTCTAACCTCTGCCCGATATGTGTTCTGAGATGTCCTTACTAGTTTTATATATTAATTAATTCAGCAAATATGGGTAACAGCAATAAGAAGTGACACACGCGCATCATCTAGCGATGCGATCATGACCAGGTCGCATGTTTACATTGTCGACCTCTCTTTTTTTTCTTTAAGGCACTATATAGCGCAGTAAGTTTAAATGAAACACATCCACAGGAGGTTCCGACATCGTTTTCCGATGCATTCAATCGTCGTCCATGCCAGGGATTCGTGCTAAACGCCAGTAAAACTATACCACGCAACAACCACAGGCGTACCAGCCGTGCTTTGAGAACTGCAACTAAGATGGCATGACCGCCGCTCCCAGGTACTCTCGCATGCACAGATGGCTTGGTGAGATCGGTCTATTGCTTTCTTATGTCATGAGGCCGAAGTTCTCGTGCAAATCTCAGAAGTAAATTATGACATTAATTTTCTCTTTTATTATTCAACATAAAATAGCGTAATTGATGGAAATCGAGGCCTCGAAATGTAAGCTAACATTCTAAACTACTTCACCTTTTCACTTTCGTGTCCCTTTAAAGAGCATAATAGAGAAATACTGGGCATTTTTCAGCATCAAAATCAATTTGAGCATATGAAGAACACCGAAAGTCACGTGCACATGCAACCTCCGCTGGCGACATGCTCCCAAGATTGTGGCAACCATTTCGAAATGTACAATCTGCTATTCGGGCTATTTTTCCCTATGGTTAGAAAGCCTCAATGCTCTGCATAGGCAGAAGCGAGCTTTATCTTTTGCTTATTCCTTGGGTGCAAGAAGGAGGCTATTAATGATAACAAACTAGGCTGTGAGTTTTGAGAGCCCATACATTTCAAGTTGACCACCACAGGCGTTGGAACAGGGCACCAGCGGATGTTGCATTTGCACATGATTTCTGGCACTCCTTTTGTAGCAAGCCACAGTGTCACGAGGAAAGAAAGTCAGATTTTGGTGGGCTCTAGGGCTTCAGGGAATTAGTTTTTCTTTGCGATAAAAACTGATGCAATATTTTGGTCTCTGTGACTATAAACTGGCCATTGGCAATAACCTAGCAGTAACACTAATACAAAGCTACTAATAATAAGCTTAGTTAATTAACGATGTAATTTAGACGTTTCTCACTCTTACTTATGCCCGCCCAACCTTACAGGTTGTTCCATAAGAAAAGATCATTCTTTTCTCCAAAAACTTGCCTTCGGCATTTTTGAAAGTGTCTGCTGAAACACCTCTCATATTAAGCGAACAATGAGTGGTCCCTGTACTTACTAATGTGGACATTCGCACCAGTTGGTATTTTGAAGAGACACTGGCACTCCTTTGTGAAAATATGAAAATGCAGAACTCATAGCATGTCTCATAATGAGTATGTGAAACACGTTCTTGAATAGGATTGAAACACTACATAGTAAGTTTAAAATGGTTAGTTAGGGTTACCCTTGCTCTTCATGTTGCAGTGTGACATGCTTCAAAGTAACCTTGAGAAAACTTGGATTAGAAGATGACATATTTAAGGCCCTAAAAGCCCTGTAGTGTTTAGCAATGCTTGGAAGCCCTTGCATTTCATGACAGCAGTGGATGGTGCTAATAGCTAGGTGGCCCTATGACACCTGACCCCATTGGCCACATGGTTTTCCATTTGATCCAAGCCAGTCCAGTCTGGTTTGGCTATTTACCACATTATAGCTTTTTTGTTGTTGTTTTCTGGCACATTTGTGCATTTCTCTTGCTTGCGATATGGGGTTTGTGGTGCACTGTGGATGAAGTTGTCTTGTGCACACACCATTCCTGGCCTCTGAAGTTTCGGGAGTGTGCTATGAATTAAATTTTTTTATTGTAAATAGTTGCAGATGGAGTGTTGGAACACATATTTCACGACTAGTTCTTGGGCTTTCAAAATTCTTTCCTACTCTTCAAATTCTGGCCTGGAAAACTTGTGTGAACCCTGCCTGTATTCTCATCAACTGGCTCCGACTATCAATAGTCTGAATCTGAATGGTGATTAAAGGGAGACTAAAGAGAAACAATAAATCAATTTAGGCTGAGAGATTATTTTTTGAAAACTTTTTGATTTTCCCACCATAGACTCAGCATTAGAAGAGGAAAACGAAGGTTAAATTTCTTTTTTCAATTTCGTGCCTTAACCTGGGAACCCGAATGCAAGAGTGACATCACGGACTTCAAAGTATTTCCTTTGTATTTTGGCTCAGTTAAAATCTGATGAAACTTGCTATGCGAACTCTCTGGTCCCCCCTAGCTCAAACACCAGTTGATTCATTTTTAGCAGAAAATAATTTCGTGTGCAGGTGCCTTCAAAATTTATGTCGCACCGAGTTGGTGTGGGAACATGACGGTGGTGTCACCAACTGTAGTTTCCTTTTGTGCATTTTCTCACTAAGCGTTCCCTCATGGCAAGAGTGGTGCTGTTGGTAATGTGAAAGGGTAATCTAGTAATTCTCGAAAAATCATTTCATGACTTTTAAATTGGCTGAAGTTGCAGTGGTTGCTGTTGTCCTAGGACATGTTTCCATGATCTAATTCGACCGTGAATTGGCTGAGTGTCTGCCTTTGCTAATTTTTATTCCCCGCATTGGTGGAACCAGCTTGTAACTCTGAATACATGGCACAAAAGGTTACTGCCCAATTGTTTTTCAGTTTTCTTTTTCTGTTGTGTTCATCATCATCATCAGCCTGTTTCGGACCACTGCAGGACGAAGGCCTCTTCCAACGATTTCCAATCCACCCTATCCTGAGCAAGTTCATTCCACTTTATGCCCACAAACTTTTTAATTTCATTGCTCCATCTAACCTTTTGCTTGCCTGTTTTGCATTTTCCCTCTCTTGGTATCCTTTCCATCGCTCTTACTGTCCATCTGTTATCTTTCCTCCTCATGACATGTCCTGCCCAGGTCCACTTCTTTCTTTTAATTGATATAATAACATAAGCTACTCCTATCTGTTCTCTGATCCATTCCGCTCGTTTTTTATCTCTTAGCGTTACCCCTATCATTTTCCTTTCCATTGCACGTTGCGTGTTCCTTAGTTTCATTTTCGTTATCCTCCGCATTACTGCACCATACATTAGTGCTGGGAGAATGCAGTGATTGAATACTTTTCGCTTTAGTGAGAGCGGCAAGTTTCCATTCATGATTTCGTAATGCCTTCTGAATGCGCTCCAACCCATCCTTATTCTATGGAGAATTTCTTTTTCATGGGTAGGAGTTCCTGTTAGTATCTGTCCCAGGTATACGTATTCGTTTACACATTCTAAGGGTTAACTGTTGCTTTTAAATTCCTGTTCCTTAGCTAGGCTATTGAGCATAACTTTTATCTTAAATAAATTTTGAATTTGCCAACCAGTTGTACCAGATGCATGACAGCAAGGAACTTATTACCTTGACATGGTAAATGAATTGTCAGAGCAGCCTTTTAAGGGCATTGAAAAAAACCACGAGCATGTTGTATCTGCACATTGACATACCAGATGCGCTAATTATGATACAGGGCTTCTGGCAAGTCCAAGTCAAAAGCGCCACAAAAAGAAGAGCCCGCCACCAGCGGGGCTAAGGGCAAAGGGTAAGGCAAAGTTTTTTTTAAAATGCACCTTGCGAATTTAATTTATGTATTCATATTTTTATACTCACTTTTTTTAAGTCACATTTCTGGCTGAAAAACTATATTTTAAAAGCTCATAATGAGTGACCATGCCCTAATTTCAAATATGCTTTGTGTTTATTGTGAATTTATCCTACAAAAGTACTCACACTGTTACAAAATGCTTGTCTTCAAATTGGCTTTAAGTACGGTACAGTAAAACCCCAATAATTTATTATACATATTTGCATCATACTGCAGACCAAGAATCAGTCCAAGCAGGACAGGTACAAGGGCAAAAAAAAAAGCACAAGAACAAAGGTCAACATGTGAGAATAATGCGCAGAACGAAAACATTACGCTGCTTTAAAGTACTTATAAAGACTTACATAAAAATGTATGCAAAAAGGATACAAACACCAATGAAGCAGTACATATTAGTGTTGTAATCTACATGTAATTCACTAATATTGGTTAGTTGGTTCCATTCTGATACCATACGGGGAAAAAAAGAAAACTGAAATGCATGAGTTTTAGCAAAATTCAGACTTCACGGGACCGGAGAGAATGTGCAAATTAACCAACGGTCCGAATTATCAAAATATGATTAAAACACTTGAAAATGTTCTGACACCATCAGACTTTTATTTCTTAAAGAAGTCTGTGATCACAGTTTGCTTCGCAGAGGCAGTGTGCAAGGAAATCGCAATTTTGTGAAGTTCCTGCAGGTGGCTTAGTCCGTGCACACTGTCCGAGGAAACCATGCAGATGTCCTCTAAAGCGGCCAATGCTTGCATAGCCTGCGTCATTGTATGGCATCACTTGGGTCCTTGTCAGCCGATTTCTCTTTACCATTCAAGACGTAATTTGGCGACAATTTTGCTGTCTCTCTGTCGGCTGTTATGTACAGTTGTTAGCGGCCCCTACCCATGTTTTGGTATAATAAAAAGGCCAGGCAAGCCGAGCCTACCCAGCTAGCACACAAAGGATTTAAGACGTCTTCGAGACGGATATCCGAGACGTTAACGACGTCGCAAAGACGGCTTGCGCGCGCCGCTTTGGTCTAGAATACGTCGTATATCTCGTCTAATGTCCGTCTTGTTGCACATATACGAGACGTCTCACAAACGTCTTCTAAACGTTATCAAAAAGCTGGTCTTTTACACGGTTCGGGGGAGACTCCAATAATCCCATTTGCCGGGATTTCTGAATCCGTTTAAGGACTTAGTGAAGACGTCATCAAAAAGCTGGTCTTCTAGACGTTTCGCAGGAGACTCCAATGATCCCATTTACCGGGATTTCTGAATCCGTTTAAGGACTTACCAAAGACGTCATCAAAAAGCTGTTCCTGAAACGTCAGCCGTAATCTGAAAAAGAAGCAGGAATGGTGCTTGGGAACGGGGCGCGCCCACCAAAATTTTGATCTGGTGAACACCCTCAGAATGTAAGCTAACGCCTTAGGGGTACAAATAACCGCAAGACATTTTTTGCACCCCTAAGGCATTAACTCTGTGGTTCTGAAGGTGTCAACGGGATCATAATTTTGAGGGGCACCCCCATCCGCGGACGCCGTCCCTGCCTTTGTGGTAGTAGCTGCGACCTGATGTTACCAGCTGCACCATAATCTTTTCGGTGCTGCAGAGTGGGGGGTAGTGCCAGCCGAATACTTTCGTAGTTACGTCCTAGGAAGCAGTCCTGGCTTCGCACTTGCCTGGAACTCTTTTTTTTCTCGTGGTTAAAGGCATCAGCACTGAGTGCAACAGAGCAAAATAGTGCAACAAAGGCTTCATCAGTCTTAGCATTTAAGTCAAAATTGGTTGTCATGAATGCAAAAGTCAATCTAGCATGTAATTTGTAGAGTATGAAGCAAATCTACCAAAAATAATAATGACATATTTTTCTACAGTGAAGGATAGACAGTTTCATGGCAAGCGGCCTAACAAGGAGGCCTCTGTGCCAATGATCATGAAGTCGAAACACTTCTACATCAACATTTTATTGAGAAACTAACTTGTGCAAGTTTAAAAAAAAGAAGAAAATGAGAAATGCGAGAAAAACAAAACCACAAATATTCAAAAGGAACTGCGAAGAAACACTTTAAATATATTTCGACCTTATTAACTGCTAGAGGCTTACAAAAGAGCACTAGTAGTCACACAATAATCAACCGCCAAACGACTATGCGCTTTTCACCATGAGAGCCGCGCATCCGGTTATATGAGCAGAGACAGAACAGTGGATGACTGTGTGATAGCCGCTTTCAATCATGTTATGCAGTATCTTCACCGCATAAAATCAAGGAATATAATAAACAAAAGAACTCAAATATGACTCAGACATGAAAGTGAAAATTTGTCTAGGGCATCAGCTGATGTAATGAGGAAAACTTTAAAAGACAACCAAAAACATCAATCAAGTGTCAATGAGTATTGACCAAAGTGACCTTCAAAGAAAGTAGCGCATGAAATATTAACAAAATCGGTATAATGAGCACCGTCGGAATGCAGTGCACAATCTCTCACAGCGAGCAACGTTACATCGAAGCAACCTCCGTTTCATAATGAAGCTACATACGTGCTCGAAGTCGAATATAGCGGAGACAGTGTTGAGGCGACGAAAAAGAAAAAAAGAAGCAATATTCTCAATTACATATACAAAATACAGATGTGGCTCTCTACAAAGCACTGTATTACGCACATATATGCAAATCTGACATGAACGGCGATCAGACTGGCAAGCATCAGTTGGAAGCCAAAAAAGAAAAAAAAAGATTTTGGTACCCAGCACATGAAGCTATTCCTAAAAGGGACTTCAAATAACCATCAGGTCTACATGTGCAGGATTAAGCTGAGAGTCTCCGAATTTCGCCCTTTTTCACATTAAAAAAAAAAAAACACTGTTACCTTATACCTAGTCATTAAACAAAACACTTCGAACAGCCAACTCCCTTGAGAACGCAACCTCCACCAAACGCGCAATCAGTTCACGTTCACACTCATCAAAAACTAATTGTAGTGTCCAGGCTTAGTGCAGCTGGTGAATCCGATGCTATTGGCATCGTATGACACGCTGAAACCGCCGTCGCGGAAATGCTTTCAATGTAGAACCGCGGTGGGGCCGTGGTAGAACGCAGTTGGTGCCCTATCAGGTTATCCATACAACCGCCGATTAAACCGCATGTATCCCTGCAAATGAAAAAAAAAATGGGGCCGTTATTTTCTGTAAAGCTGTTCTACAACTGTGCTTTGATGAACGAAATTTGAAATGCATGTCTGTCATAGACTGCGCCCTTTACAGGAAGTGTTCATAATATCCTGCAACTTGCAATAGATAAACACTCAAAATGAATTTTCCTCGAGTGCCTGGTTCTTCTGCACTGCTGCCTCCACCATATATATATATATATATATATATATATATATATATATATATATATATATATATATATATAAATTTAACGAAGTAACAAACTATGAAGCCTATGAAAGCATAGGAGAAGTTATTGGGGTTCTTAATTGTAGTATTATACTTGTGGAGTAAGTATAAAGGAACTTAAGTGGACGAAAAGACAAACCTGCCTTCTGTGGGAACCGAACCCACGACCTTCGGATAAGGCGTCCGATGCTCTACCGCTGAGCTACGAAGGCGGTCGTCCCCCCCGTCCCTTCTATCGGGTATATGTGCACATACAATCTAACACTCCCAGGATTGCATGTAGTACATAAACCTATGTACAATATACGAAGCTCAGCGAGCTCCGCCGAAGCTTGGACGCTCGTGCTAGATGCCCAGCGATGAAAACGAACAGAAGAAGGAAGTCAGGATACAACAGCCGGCCTGCGGCAAAGGCGCTGTGTCTATGTCTCTCTCATTTACAACATACAGTGGTGTTCGGGCCGTCTCCGCAGGAAACTTGATGCATCTGCTGATGCTACCACCGCCGAATAGAATGTCACTCGTGAACGTTACACTACACATTACTAATTCGTAGTTTATTTTGGACGCATTCCCATACGCAGCATGTAGAAATCGAGTGACACACATGCTTCACACTTAGACGGTGAGAATATTCTTCGAGGCGTGCTTACGTGCTCACTGCGCACTCGGTATGAAAGGGTCCCTGCAACACTTTTTGAACACACTGAGCAAACGGTGCCAATCAGTCGTTGAGGCTTCTGTGAACGTGTGAGCCAAATGTTATTGTGCTGCAAGCAGCAGTGGATTTGCAGTTTCATTTTAAATACATCATGCAATCGCCTGCTATTGTTCCAACAAGTGACGTCACTAGCAGCACCGACCCACGACTTGCCTGCTCTTCTTTCAACAAGTAACGTCACTGGCGCAAACGACTAGGTCCTTTCGCTCACCTCGGTGTTTTTAAAAACAGGCACGCAGATTCCCTTTCTTTTTTAAATGCGAAGCATTTCTTAGCGAACTTCGGCGACCTTGAGCGTATCTATCTATCTATCTATCTATCTATCTATCTATCTATCTATCTATCTATCTATCTATCTATCTATCTATCTATCTATCTATCTATCTATCTATCTAGCCGCCTACGAATTTGTGCTCTCCTGGCCGTTTCGCTTGTGGGATGTATACGAAAATTGGTATGCCACAACATGACTACATAACGAACATAAATGACAGGTCATAACATGAAAATCATGACATTCATGTCATGAGCGGCATGATTTACATGCCACGGTCTTGGTGCTCTCCTGGCCGTTTCGCTAACGGTATGTATGCGAGAATTGGCATGGCCCAACATGACTGCCTGACGAACATAAACGGCACGTCATAACATGAAAATCATGACATTCATGTCATGAGCGGCATGATTTACATGCCACGGTCTTGGTGCTCTCCTGGCCGTCTCGCTAATGGGATGTATGCGAAAATTGGTATGGCACAACATGACTACCTGACGAACATAAATGGCAGGTCATAACGTGAAAATCACGATATGCATATCATGATTGGCACGATTTACATGCCGCGGTCTTGGTGCTCTCCTGGCCGTTTCGCTAATGGGATGTATGCGAAAATTGGTATGGCACAACATGACTGCCTGACGAACATGAATGGCAGGTCATAACATGAAATCATGATATGCATGCCACGGGCGACATGATTTACATGCCAGGCGTTTCATTAATGGGACGTATACGGAAATTGGCATGCCACAACATGACTGCATCACTTTCATAAATGACATGCATGTCATGAGCGACATGATTTACATGTCACGGTCCTGGCGCTATACTGTTGTCTCGTTAATGGGATGCATAAGAAAATTGGTATGGCACAACAAGACTGCATTACGATCATAAATGACAGGTCATAATGTGAAAATCGTGACATGCATATCATGAGCGGCAAGATTTACGTGACACGCGTTTCGTTAATGGGATGTACACAAAAATAGCTATGGCACAACACGACTGCATGACGAACGTAAATGACAGGCCATAACATCAGAATCATGATATGCGTGTATGACCGGCATTGTTTACATGCCACAGTATTGAAGCTCTTGCGGCCGTTTCGTTAATTTCATATGTACGAAACTCGGTATAGCGAGAAAACAATGCAAATCCATTTTACGTTCCTGGTGCGTTCTTCGCATTTCCTTGATTTCCACTGCACGTGGGATCTGCCAATTGTTTAATGCAGAATGAACAAATATATAATTCCAGACTACCTTTCCGTGGCCGTTAGGTCAGCCAGTGATATATCTGCCTCGAGCAAAGTAGTCGGCGGCCTAGTGACATTTGTTGGAACGAAGAGCAATGTGAATTACAGCTGTGTTTGAACCCAAATAAAAAATTCCCTGGTGCACGCAGCTCAATAATATTTGGCTCACACGTTCGCAATAACCTCCACGACTGTTAGGCATCGTTTGCCATCGAGATTCCAAATGCTGCAGGGCTCCTTTAGTAAATGGGACCTTCAAGGTCGCGCGATCGGCGGGCACAGTGACTGCGCACCACAACTGCGCATATCAACAAATTTTCGCTGTGGCTTCGATTTCACCTGCACAAAACTGCCTTCAATGGCCAGATAATAGTGAATTTAGTACAATGCAACGAAATATGGCTCGTTTGGGGTAGCGAGTATGTCGCGGGGTAGGAGGAAAATGTCAAACGTACAGCAGAAAACTGTTGAATGGCACCGTGGCTTTGATTTGACGATATAGGTATAGGCATGAACCGCTAGATCCCGGCACCAGACAAGCTGGCAGCGCCCGTAATATATCATAAAAATAAACAAAATACGTCCAAACGTTCATGTATAGGTCGTCGTAACACGCCGCTCACCCATAGCCCGACGTACTAATTTAGTTCGTTGTTCGTCCCTTATCATCTCTGTCCTGCGCTATCAGCCCAGCAACCTGGTTCAACTCTTCACTCCCCAGTCCGTACCACGTGAAACACTGGACAGCTTATGGCATACCAAAATCTACTGTGCACAACCGCGTCCCTGTGACAATACTGTGGAACCAGATAACAGGTCGTGTAATTGTTTTGGTATTTGCGGTCTGCAAGAATGACGAAACCAAAATGCAGAAAACCGCAACAGAATGGACAATGAGAAATAATAATAGCGAACATTCGCAAACGAGTCACATGCCTCTGACAAAGTTTAAATATGACCGAGAACGAGCAACGACACTCATGCTCATATGAATGCTGAGCTGCGAAAAGTCATTCCACCACCATAAGACGTCATGATTGCCTGCGGCAGTTCTGGTGACATGCCACAACAAACAATGCGCGATTTTCACATCCACATCACATGCACGTAAATTTCGCAGCCCTGAACTGAAATCTCACGACTGCAATGCCACAGTGAAAGAACGCGCGGCAACGGTTGCCCTACAACGCGCGATATCACATGCATGTATTCGTCTGTGTAAGACACGAATAAATTACTACTATCCCACATTGTTGTACAGGCGCTGCACTCGCTACCCGTAACGACCAAATGACAGGATGGTGGGAACCAAGCCAATGCACTCCTTACTCACTAATCAGGCTCAACACGCACATAGAGCTAAGAAAGTTTCAGAATGCATTCATACACGGTGATCTGAATAATAAAACAACAGTTGCGTTGCTTTGCGTTTAATGCGTCAACTATCTTAGACCTTACATAGCATTAATCCTCCTTGTGTCTGTCACAGACCGATTCGCCCTATCCGCGGAACACATGAGTGATCTCACAGGCATCATGCTAAGCCATTCAAATGTGGTACTTACATTTATTTTCGGCGAGACGTAGTTATTGGTGTTACGGGATCCAGTCACAGAAGCGCCGGGATTGAACCAGGGTTAACGTAAGGAGGAAAGTAGAAAGAACATAATGCCACCACACAAACACACGCAGCAGTTGCAGCACGGTAACGGAATTTTCGCCAGAAACGAAGGAAGAGCCGGCCCCCAACAACTTGACTACACTGACTCCACCGCCAACCACGCAAACGAACTTCGCTGCCTTTGCTTCGCGTCTCCGCATGTTTGCGCCAGCCTGCGCCCTCTCGCCTCATCCCCCCGGCGACCGGCGAGAAGGAGCCGGACATTCTGGCGCCTCCCTCCCGGCCCCATTGCAGCTGGCGACATCTCGGCGCCCCGTGCATTGTGCGACGCCCGCCGACGCTTTGAGCCATGCCCTGCGTTTTTATCTCCGGTGGGGAGGGAGGGGGGGTGGGCTGTATTCTCCCACGTCTGCTTACCGTCTTGCGTAGGACGTTTCGAAGACGGATTCATTGCCCCTTTGATGTCGCTCCCGCTTAGTTCGCGTGGCTGACGTCTTTGAGACGTCAGCCACGCGAACCAAGACGTTAATCCCCCAATAAGACGTCTTTTGGTCTTGTGTGCTAGCTGGGTAGCCAGTGCTTGTTCTCATACATGGCGGTGTGTCGCAACTCCGTGCCGTCTCATTGTAATGCGGTGGTGCAGTAACCGTACGACCCCAAACAACATAACACCGGCAACAACATCCTCTATTGTGAAGTCATCGCCCAGGGACACATCAGCTGGCACGATGCTTACATAGCACCCGTCTTGCTGTTTGCCGTTTTCAACATGGCCACCACACCATGGTCAGCAGCGTTCCACAGAAAGCCGCTATGCCTGAAGCAGTTGGCCGCTACTCCAGGTGGTGTGTTCCACAAGTACGTAAGCATGTGGATTGCACTGAGGCAGCTTATTGCACACGGCTTGCCTGCCCCCATGCTGAGCAACATCCGTTCAAGTACCTGCAGTCATAGCGGCTTTTCGCAAACTGTATAATTCCCTGGTCCATCGGCTGCAGGGTAGCCACTGTGTTCGGAGGGAGGAGTAGAAGTTCAATGTTTTTAAGCCCCGACACCTCTGTGTGAGCACTGCATTTGTCCAGCATGGACAGCACCTTCTGTGCCTTGGCCGCAAAGTGGTAGTCGAGCTGACGCAGCCAGGCTTGAAATAATTCAGCGGTCATCCAAGCCTTTCTATTAAAGCGGTAGTCGACAGGCAGCTGCTTAATGTTCTTAAAAACATGGTGCCACAGCCTTTCCTATTACCAGCAGCGGCAGCCACTCTGTGCCGTTCATGTTCGCAGCCAGAAGAACTGTTACTCGCCCGTTACTGAAGACAGTAGCGATACACTGCCTTTCATTTTGGTTTTTAAACCAGTGCCATATGGTTCTTTTTGTTGTGTGTGTGTGTGTATGTGTCCGAGATGCAGAGCTCATTCGCACCTCGTTTTAAATCTGGGAGGCCATGATCCAATTTCGAAATTGTTTAGGTACGCCATCGATTACAAATCCAAAGCGCAGCCGCAGCGGAATCCGCTGCTGCTTTCCTGTCGTGACAACCTCGGTCAGGAGTTCAAGTTAACGGAAGCGCGGTCGAATCTGTCGGAAATAATGAGAGTTCTCAGTCATATAACAATGCACATTTCGGACGGGACCAGATGCCGCTGCTGAAATTACCGAAATTCCGAATTAACGGTGCTCAAATTTACGAGATTTTGCTGTATGTAAATTATTGCATACATAATTTCTTGCTCAACACGATCCAAAAATGCTGTGCATTTTATTTTGTTTATTTTCCTACATCTGTTCTTAAGCACATATGTTCAGCTACTGTTCAACCCACTTATAGCAATATTGAAGTGCCATGAAAATCGCATTGTTATAGCTGGTAATTGCTATGACAGGGTTGTATGGAAGAAACATGAGAGCTGTTGTGCGTGCAAGTGGGGACGGGTGAATGACCAAAAGCCCCTTCCCACACACTGTATGCCTCAATGCATGATGAGCACAACATCAAGTGGGGGCCAAAGATCACACTCTCAGCAAACTCTAAGCTGCACTTAGACTCTTTCCCCCCACTTCCATCCTGGTTTCTCCCTGCAGTAGTGCCATACATACTTCAGTGGCCACTGAGCCCTTTCTAGGAAAGCTAGTTGAAGTTTCTCAAGGCCAACTTCAGAACCAACGTCCTTGTTACTTTCTTTTCAGGGGCAGGGTGTCATGTTTTTTAGAGTAGAGGAAGTGCATAGAGACCCTGGAGGAAAGTTCAGACGCCCAGGTCAGAGAAGCTCTTCAGAAACTAATTTCGCTCTCGTAGAAGCATATGGAAGCAGGTGATGTACTTATACACAGGACACTAAACTCACAAGTCCTTAAACTACATCAATGCTTTAATCTTTTTTTGCTTTCTTTTTTTGAGGGAGAGAATGACAGTGGACATGCTCCAATGGATTATGATGTTATTAGAATGATGCATGTAGATGGTGCAGTGGAAGTCTTAAGTCATCGAAATTGGTTACAGTCGGTACATATTGCTGTAAACACAGCTTGAACTGTGTGGAGTGTAACGCTGCAAAACAACTTAGGATGTCAAGAAAACCATGCTTCAGGTTATCAAACACCACAAGGTCAATTAACCAAGGCACACCAAAAGTTTACTAAGTACACAAGACCTCTTGGGCCACGTTGAGGCTGTTGCCATTGAGTCGTTGTGTCATGGAGACGGCATCCCACTTTCTCTTTGCAGAAGCATGGCCACATTTCCCTTGATATGTGGTAGAGTCTCAACAACCAGCATAGATGATCAAAAACTTTTGTTATGTTTAAGTTTCATAACAGTCCTATTAATACTGTGGCACCAGAGACACCGGGTACAGGTAAGTTCAAATACCAAGGTACCAGTGGTTGAATGGAAGTCCCAGAAACACAGTGTTTTCTGTAGGAATGAGGAGTTTTATGGCATGCAATACACCAAACACCTCACTGGGTGCGCACAGGTCCTTGAAACCCCGGAAAACACTTGAAATTGAAAATTTCGTTCTCAAGGGGCCTTGAAGGTCCTGGAATTTTGTTTCAGTCCTTGAAAACCCTGGAATTTTGGTGATTTTTCACAGGGTCCGATTGTACTACACACAATTCACGGCACTTGAACTTGTCTGGGACAAACTTCACTGGATATCGTGTTCCGTAACGCCGCGATCGCGAATCAAACACAGTCAAAATGCCTGTACTCTATGTATCGAGGCATGCGTGCGCCCGCGGCGCCATTTTTTTATCTGGCTTGCTTCAGCTTCGGCTACTGATGGCTGCAATGAGGCTACAATGGGCTACAACATCTTGAGCTCTCCGGAAAAAGTTTCCCGAATCCAATTATTGCAGTAGAATTTACTAGTGCTTGAAAAGTTTTCTTGAGCCTTCACTTTTAGCGGTGTCCATCGTAAACCCACTCAAGTAAAAAAAAACTACAGAACATCCTCACTAGCCTCAGCATCATCTGCTGGCCACATTGTACGTTGTATACTTTGTCAGTGGTCAGTGCTTGTTCCGGTGTCATCAGTGGTGCTTGGTTTTCCACGTGTTGGTTGCTGTGTGTGTTGTGATTCGTATTATCGTGCATGCAGGTGGCATAATTGGAGTAATGGCTGGCAAATGTAAGTTCCAGAGCACTTGGCTCAGCAACAATGATTATAAGTGCTGGATTGCGCCAGATACATCTGATCCCCACCGTGCAAAATGCACATTGCGCAAGCAGAGCTTCGACATGGCTTCTATGGGCGAATTCTTTCAAGATCCATGCAAAAAGTACAAAGCACTGTGGAAATATGAAAATGGCAGCTGGAAACGCGATACAGACCTACCTGACGGCAAGCTGAAGTGAGCGATCGACTAGCTCGGCTCCATCCCAAACAACCGATCTGAGCAGCGCCATCAAGTCGTACGAGGTGGTTACCAATGCAGAAATTCTGTGGACAGTGAAAGTGATTACCTCCCATTACTCGTACAGATCGTCGGCACAAACTGGCGATTGTTCAAGCAAATGTTCCCTCACAGCGGGGTGGCCAAATTGTTTTCGTGCGGAGAAAGAAAATGCGCATATGTTGCGTGTCATGACTTGAGCCATTTTTCTTGTCGTGCTTGCAACAGGATGTACAGAGGTCTGACTATTCCGTCGTGCTTTTTGATTAGTCACTGAATGACTTCCTGTAAGAGAAGCAATGGACGTACATGTGCGGTATTGGGACTCCGCACACAAGGTGTTCACCAGGTATTACACCTCCGTTTTTATGGGGCACTCCACGGCAGACGATATGCAGGAGGTACTTCTAAAGGCTTTGGAGCCTTTGCCACTGGGCAAGATTCTTCAGATCTCAATGGATGGGCCAAATGTCAACTTAAAGTTCTTTAGGGACATGCAAGTACATTTGCAGGAAAACCATCAGGTCCAGTGTGTCGACTGCGAACGTGTAGCCTCCACACCGCCGCAATGCCTACAAGGCAGGTGTTGCAGCCAGTAAGTGGGGAATCGACATTCTGCTGTCAAGTATGAGTGCACTCTTCCATGACTCCCCTGCACGAAGGGATGATTTTTCAACCGTGACTAACCAGGACAAATTTCCTCTGCCGTATGTGCCACATTGATGGGTGGAAAACACAATTGTAATTGAGAGAGCTTTGCTGCTTTGGGACGACCTGAAGAAATATGGGGAGACTGCTAGAAGTAAGCAGGTGAGCCTTCCGAAGTGTGCATCCTTTGAAAATGTGCATAGCTACTGTCGTGACTTCTTGACACTGGCAAAACTGAACATTGCCGTCAGTATTGCATACATTATTCAGCCATTCTTGAAAAGACTACCAGTCCGACAAACCCATGATCTTATTTCTTGGAAGAGACCTTGAAAGTATTGTGCGGAAGCTCCTTTCAAATTCATAAGGCCACAGTGTTTTCTTCATTAGGAGGAGTGCTGGTTTGCTGAAGGTGGAGGTTGATTCATTACCACACTCCACTTGAAAAAGTGGATATCGGTCCCAAGTTGGAACAAGCACTCAAAGATTCAAAACCTAGTGCGAAGGATGCCTTCCAGCTCAGAATGGAGTGCAAACAATTTTTGGCAGCTATGACCAAGAAAATACTGGAAAGAAGTCCCCTAAAGTCATCTATGGTTAGAAGCCTGACCTCTATTCGCAACTCCAGAAAAAGTGTATCATCTGGCAACATTGTTGAGAAAAACAAAGATGGCTTCTATATCCAGGGTCACGGCCGCGCTTCCGCTTAGCGCTGTGCTCAAGTTTCTTGATTGCGGATTCGAATCATGATGCTTCGTCGAATGCGAAAGGGTTCTTCCTGCCGAACATCTGATATTAATCGGTCTAAAAGAGTTGAGCGGCGAAACAGCGGAAATAATTGTGCTGTGCGTTCAAACGTTGCACTTGTTCAGAGACCCGCATCAGATTTTCTTAAGGATAAAGAGCCTTTCCAGCGAGCCTGAAGTTGAAGAAGGCAGGTACGAGTTCACGTGTAGCAGCCTCTCCGAAAGATACAAGCACTTGTGCGCGGCGTTGCTCCATTGAGTACAAATGCGTCACTTGTAAACGTGTGAAAAGAGTGCAGTTCTATGCGCGGTGCCGGAAGACAAACTTAGAGGCGCGGTGAACAGGTGGGCTGAAAAGTTGGAACAATTGCAATATATCTTGAATTGTCAGCACATGAACTCGAAATGCAAACGCGCTACGTTAAACGATCACACATTACCTCCATAACTACGAAACAAATTACGAGGTGCAGTGCGCGCGTGGGACGAAGGCGGCGAACGAAGGCAAGCGCTCGCTTTATATCTACTTACTACAGTGCATGCGGGCAAAAGTACGTCAGCAATAATATTACCGCGTTTCAAGTTGAGCATAGGCACGCTGGCACGCTCAGAAAACGTCACCAGATATACACGTATAAACGATGTCGCTATTTTGTTCACGCGCTTGCCTAAAATAAACTACACTCCGGCTCTTCGAAAAGCGCGCATGATAATAGACGCGTGCACACACAACCTGTGTGCTCACCGGGGAGGAAGAAATCATCGGGAGTGAAGTGCCTGGACCAAACTGGTGTAGTTCCCATCACCTTTTTGCCGATGCGCAAGTTCCTAATCCATGTCGCCCCTGCGCGAAGCGTCGTCTGCTTCTTTGGGGAACCGATGAAACGACATGTTGCTGTCATTGCATCGCGATGACATGCACTGAAGCACGCAACAAAGGTCTTTTGATGAGGATTCGGATTCTTTTTTTTTCGGGCTGCTTCGAGGTGGCATGGCGTCGATTAGGGAACTACAGAGCTGTTTTACAGCCTGCCGTAATGTGATACCATGCCGCGTTTCGAAGTCGACCTTGGATCGGCTGGTTCCAGGAGCATCCGCTAGGTGGCGAGCATTTGATGGAGTGGCGAATAGACCCCCTGGCTCATATGCTCCAAGCCGGATCAGTGCCTGGTGGCCCTAAGGAAGGTGCTAGACAACTTGACCATAGCAGGAAGAGTGAGTGACAGCCAGCGGGAATGTGCTCTTGTGGAGTACACTGAATAGCTGGAAGAGTTCAGACTTGAGCTTCGCCTCTTTGAGAGGAGTGTTAGAGGCTGGATGAGTTCTTGCGAGGAATCTTGAGCTCCCATCCCCTACAAAGAGCTATAGAAAACAGTCAAGCTCCTTCTGTTCTTAGCCATGGACAAGCAGTGTTGAACGGGGGTTTAGTGTCAACCACCAAATCTCCGTAGAGAACCTGAAAGGCTTGTATATTTCACATGTGTCATATATGACACAATGGCGAGGAAGGTGGCATTTTGAATGTCACCAAAACAAAAGAGCTAAGAATGGCAAAAGAGCCAAGAAGGCAGCACTATGGTGCACACTTAGAATCAGAGAAGAAAAAGTGCCAAGAAAATGCAAATAAGACAAAAAGGCGCCTGATTACGGAGGAAGTGAATGCATGCAGCTGAAGAGAAAGAAACTTGAAGCAGTTGCCGATTTGATAACCTCTGCTGATGGCTTTGCTGAAAGGCAGAAGCTACTGGCGACATCATACATGTAGTGAAGTCCAACAGCCTGCGAAAGACTGCAAAAGTCAAGACCGAACTTGATAGCATTTAGATGCAAATAGAAAAAAAAAACTGAAAGACTGTTTGAGCATCAGAACTTCTAGTCTAGTGAAACTGTGCAATAAGTGAACAGAATATCCTTGTTTTGTGCAACACATTAACTGCAGTCGTGTTCCTTAATTTTTGTCAAAGGTCCTTGAAAAGCCCTTGAATTTTTCTCTTGGAACCTGTACGAGCCTTGACCTCAGAGGCAGAGACAGTCAGGTTTTTTTATAAGTGTTGAATGCACAGCAGTGCTATGGTGGATCTG